>OMLM01003284.1:34911-75530 GCA_900302695.1 Helostoma temminkii | reverse complement strand
AGCACTGAATCTTACTAAATATTTACCCCGACAGATGAAACATGCTGATTACTGTACATAACACCAAAAAAAAAAAAAGATAAATTTTTGCTAAATTGGCAGCTATAACTAAATTTACTGCCCGGTTAATTACGCAAACATGAGATGCAGTATGTGAGAACCCATGCTACAGCAAAGGGGCTTCTTACAAATTTGTTTCCCTGTCCTGAATATAAATGCAGACCTCGTGCCAGTGACTGAAGGGCCATATAAGGCAGATGCACTCATGCTAGTGTCAGGTAAGCCTCTTTCAGAAAACATGAGGGCTCAACAACAGTCTATGAGATTAACAAACAATATACTAAACCACCATTAGGAGGCAGTAGCAGGCTACATTCAAAGCCAAGCCTGCAGGTTACAACTGTTCTGTACATCCTCAGAGGCAGTGCAGCTTAACATCACTAACTTTTAGAGTGCTACAAATGACAAAATAATGTGCGTCAATCAAATACATTACATTGTAAAAGTATCCCTAACTAAGCACATGAAGTTGCTGTACAAAATGGCTTTTAGGCATTACAGAGGAAAGTGTGATGCAGGTGCTCAGTAGCTATACTGGGATCTTTCAAACAGCCATATGCTATTTCTACACTGATATGACCCCCATGGGGGCAATTCTAGTTCAAGTAGTTAAAGGAGATTAATTCCTTTTTCCAAGGAAGAACTCCACATGCCCTCTTCTATTAGCCACACATCGTTCTCCTCCTCTTTATCAATGTCCAATTTGCAGACACAGAGAACATAACTTGAAATGGATACAGCATAAACTGGTGCAGAGTGGGCGAATACGTTACCACACAGGGCAGAACCCCTATTAGTGGTACTTTTATTATGTGAGCACACCTCCACTAGAGCGTCAATGATCTTCCCATGTAAGACCACAGCTGAAGAAGTAGTGTAAGTATGATGAATTAGAGTGGTTGGGGTCTGTATTCCCTACCCTGAATGAGAAGAAAAGATCTAATCCAATGAAAAAAGAAGAGCACAATACATACTCTGAACAAACAGCCTGCCCTCCTATAAGAGGGCCTGTTAAGGGACAGTATATACAGTACACTTAACTAAATGAAAATAGCACCAATTGTGAATTCATTTATCCATTATTTAGAAAATCATTATGGCTCTGTCCAAGTGGATGTGCATTCTGTATACATAAGCAGGCAATAAGCTTTAGGGAAGCAAAAATGTCATTAATATATCAGCAGAGGGTTTATTTATGTAAGTAATAGTATAGGAAATAAGCAGCTAAACATGTTTCCAGTCACATCTCCTCAGACTCTGAACACTAAAAGACACTTTCAGGGCCCTATTAGCATTCTGGAAGCTATCATCAGCCTGCTAGCGTACACCATATCTCACTCACTGCTACCTGATCTATTTACTGTTTTATAACTGTGGCTTTGCAACACTATACAGTATGAAGATCTTAACACATAGACAAGCATACCATTAGGAAACACATACTTAAATTACAGCAGTTGGTTTTGTAATTTTACTACACCATGGTTATTTATATCTTAACTTGCAAAATTAACCATGGACTACCATTTGAGTCATCCTTGTAATACCAGTCATAAAGAGTCTTCCTTTTAAAAATGACCATAAAAAAAATTACATGCAAACAAGGAATCTGGGGCACTTATTAAAGACAACTAATTCACACTCTCAGCTACTGTTTATACACAACAACAATGCATCTCATGCTGTGGCTGCATTAGTTATGAAAGACACGTTGCCTTCTACATTAACGCTAGTATAGATGCAGGATATTTAATAATTGGTGGTAATTATTCACTGCAGAATGTCAGGCAGCAGCCAGACCACCATTTCACAGCCTTTCATCATCCTCATCAAGGCCCTAACACCAGCTGTTTTCTTGGGATGAGTTGAGGACACCTTACATCATGATAACAGAAACCAGATTACTTGACTTGGATATTCTAATTTATCTTGTTCTTTGTGCAATTCATGGGCCACTGTGAGCTTCTTAAGAAACCATCATCACCACAGAGATCAGCCTTTTTTTTTTTTTTTTTACGCAGCATAGGATACTTAAATTATTGAATTATTTTGTTATTGCCACACATGTCCAACTAAAAAAAAGACACATCACCTCCACAGACTAATGACTGCATCTACTACCTTTTATTCAAAACAACTCATTGTTGTTGTTTTTTCTTTTTCACAGGATTTGCTAACAATAGCACATACGTAGAAAATCACAAGCCTTATCATTTAATGCTTTTTTCACATCAGACATTCCATCTTGCCATAGTGTGAAATTCACAGATGCTACTAAGGACATAAAGGGTTGTTCTGTTCTTTTTAAGTGTCCCAGTAAACCACAGAAGTATGAAATCGAGCCAGCATGTTAAAAACCAGGGCGCTTAAATGAAAGCAGCTGAATGAAATTCTGCCTCCATTAATTTGATTATTTACACCAAGCCATTTATACAGCAACATGTCAAATTGCTACAGTATAACATCTTTTACAAAATCCATTTTGAACCTCAAGTGCTTGTATTATGTTTTACACAACAGTCTTGGTCGTCCAACATCTTGCTTAGATTATTATTCTGCTTATTTAACAACAATCCAGTATTTGAACTGAAATATGGTTAGACTATAGAGGATTGTATCAGTCTTTAAAAGTAGAAAAAGCTGAGAATCAGCACAAACATATATAAATACACCTACAAAGAAACAGTTTTTTGCTGCAGTGTAATACTCACATTGAGAAAAGTAGGTCATTATATAATACAGGTTAGGGTGTTTTCCAGTCTGCTCATGCGAGAGCGTGTGTTTATGCGTGTGTGTGTAGGGGGATAACACATGCCTTTGTGTGTGCATTTTTTGGTAAAGTGTGAATGAGCCCATTAGATGATAGTTATAGGCTGATGTTAAGGAATTCCAGGTGCAATGCCTCAATGTGGAAATTACCAATGAGTCTGAAACTCAAGCACGCACACACAGAACCACAGCCTGATTCTGAGTCACTCTCACTCTCATTAGCCCATCCACTCTGCTGTGCCTGTGTTCCCTGAAACATCAGAGGAACCCAGCCCTGTCACTTTCAGTGTTGAGGAAAAGTTGACTGCAGCCCCAAGCAAGATGGCCTCGGAGACACACTCCCAGTAATGGTGAGACAGAGGGGGAACTGGGAGGCAGAGGGAGAGATATGGAGTGATAAAAGGAAGGCTGACATGTGAGGATAGCAGGCATAACAGAAATGGGGAAAGAGGAGTAGTAGCATGGTTGTGTTAAATAAATAAATATGAAAAATGGTGAAAGAAGGCAAGAAGAGCGGAGGCTATATAGTGCGAACAAAAGAATGGATTCATGAAATGGAGAGACAGCAGAAAGACGTATGCAGACTTACCAAGCCAGCTTCTGTTTAAATAGACAGAGACAAACACAGGAGGCACAGTGAAGAAGTCCACCACTGAGTTGACCTCCAGCCAAAACCACAGTTTATCATTGGCTGCTATAAACTGTCAAAAGAAACAGAGATGATATTAAAATTCAATTTTATTTTATACAAAGCACAACAACCCCACCACAGCACACCAATGAAACTGCTCCATCTTCCTTTGGCATCACTGACATTTTGTATAGTCATACGACAAAAGCATCAACCCACGTGCTGAGTCACAGGAATGGTTGATGGTGTAAGCAGCTTATGAGTTTATTTATTTTTTCATTCATTCAGGATGTTAGGTTAGCATTTGCACCACTGAAATGCTGCTCTGGCATGACAGCCATTCTAGCAGCATTACTGAAGAAGTTTAACCCAAATATATGCTGTGTTAGTAAAGTATTTGTACACGACTTAGTTGGGTGTCTACTTGTGCGTAAGAATGTAAATGTAAAAAAAAGGTTTGATAATGTTTCAAAATTGAATTTCTTACAAAGATGAGGATTCAAAATACTACACATTTTGAATAACTGAGTTAAAATATGTTTTGTAGGGTGCTGATGATTTTAACATATCTAAAATTATATTTTTGTTTGTTGTTTACTTTAGTGTGTTTAATACCATGTCTGTAAATGTGTAGTATATTAAGAAATGAAGGAGTGTGCGATTGTGTGCATGCGTGAGCCCATTTGCCAGCTTACCCGCAGGCCAAAGTAAAGAAGGAAGAAGACATTGAAGGCCATATCGATTTGTAACGTGAAATCTTTGTAGAAGTTCTGGCAGGATTCTATGGGACTAGAGAAAAAGACATAGAGAGAACACACAGGGAGATAAACATAATAGTTAGATTAAATGCTCAATACATTGCTTAGCAGTAAATCATTTGTAGGAATCACATTGGTAGGAATTTAAGGTTTAAATGTTATGCATGCATGCATATACCCTGTTCTGGATCACCTTTGCATATCAAGCTCACATGAGCACTATGGCACCAACTGAAAATTTGAGGTTAAACAGTAAACAATGCTTTACATTTTAACCAACCAAACCCTACAGACAACTATTTTTCATAGTTACTGAGAAAAAACATTAGTGCTGAATTAAAATAAAAGATTAAAAACATCAAAATACTTCTAACAAACTGCCATTAATAACACCAGTTTTGCCACTGACTTTCACTGACACTGCAATTGCTCTTTGAACTGCTCTAGGGGGACACACACCTAAATGTACTGTCAACACAAAAATATAAAACAAACTGACAAAGGTAGTTAAGAGTTGTTTTGATATGACAATACATTCAGTAAGCATAAATTATTCAGTGCCTGTCAAAAACAAAAGTCCCCTTATACGACAGAAACTCCACAAAGATAAAGAGACTGCAAAGCTCTCTCCATTAGCAGTGAAAGAGCTAGCTGGGTGTTGCTTAAAAAGGCTGGTGATAAATGAGCCGCGATCTGTCTCGTCTGTCATATAATCCATCTTCGTGTTTACCTAGTGATCATTGCCCATTAGAAAGTGGGTGCTCTGAACAAAAGCAATAACAGGCTATGTGCCCAACCTATCATTCACTTAGTCACAGGCCTATAGAATTTTGCTCCAGAGGAATAAGGAAATCCCACTGTGGGGTAAAATTAATATACATTAGTGTCTGACTGCATATAGACGACTTTTGGGAATGTATAGACTGGCAAGGGAAGGCACACCAGGCCATTACGAAAGTACACAGCCCCATGAATTCAAATTTAACATTAAAGTGTACATTTGTATGCAGGGAGTCAATAGATGCCCAACGTCACATCCAGAGTGAACATTAATACAAGATGAGATCATCCAGAAATAAAGAGGAATGAGGCCTAATCAAATGTTCCAGTTAACATCAAATATTTTATCACATAATGACCCATCACATGGATGACTGAGTACCAACAAGCTAGAGAAGATGTATTGCTCCAAGAGGATGATACAACTTCCAATTCATGACCATGTCTTGTGAATATCCTAAGGAACGATGTGATCTTTAAGATGATGTAAAATTCTGGCCCATGCCCAGAACGATTAGAGTAAAAATAGTTTATGAATTTTTAATGCAGTGCTTAAAATAAGTGATGTTATTTGGTTGACAGGCATTTTCTCATACAGTGCCATCAGGATAGAAAGAATTTGCTCCTGGCCCATCAAGGAAGCTAATATGGAACTGGCCTTAATGCTAAGTGTTTTACTCACCACCAGCATCTCCATGTGATTCTGTGGGCATCAAACTACACAAATGTGTTAAAGAAAACTGTCATGAATCATCCATAAGCCTATGCAAGCACAACTTTCCTTGGGTGATTACATGTTCTTATTTCTCAGTATGGCCTCCAGGTTAAGTTAGACCCCACACCCATATACAGTCGTGTGCCTGTACTCCCAAAACTGATTTGAAACCATGCCAACTTTATCTCACCCTCAGAGACCTTTGTGCAACAACACACATACACACACATACTGCACAAATACAAGACTTACGAGCACATATATACACAGATGGAGCACACTCGACATCATTTGGAGTGGTCACTATGGCATTTGCCTTTGGGCCCAGCTCTGGCCTAATTCTGGGTAACCGCTCATCTACAGTCACGTGACCGAAAGTATTCTCATAGAGAGAGCATCGAAGCAAACAGCAGGGGACCATGTTTGATTTGAATTTGTCTTGATTTTGCATTATTAAGCAACACAATGGCTACATTCTGAGAGCATTTATTTAGTCATTTTATGTAATTATTATTTGATAGGAAAGCTTATCATTAACTTAAGGAGTGGGAAGACACATCAGGCAGACCTATGGTTTATCTTTCAGAAGAACAATAGGAAATTAAGAGTTCAGCACAGAATCAACGAGGTTCCTGCTGTCTACAAATGTGGAGCAGCTGAATGGGGAATGAAAATAAAAAGTAAGACTTCAGTAGTTACTCTATATGATGTAATATATAATATTTAACTGTAATCTGTGATGTCAAGTGGAAAAATGTCAATTAATGTCAAAAGTATCATTCACAGTAACAAATGTAGCATGATGATTCAGAGATATTTATATCAAACTTTTGCATAGTTTGATATAAATATCAAATAAACATAGACCAACATCACCTGGGAAATAAAATCAGTCTAGATCCCTGGGAACTGGGTTAATAGTTGGTGAATCTAGTTCCAGCATTTACTGTCTGCACAGGAGGTGATAAGTCCAGCATGCATGCTGGAATGTGGCAAACTGCCACAACTTTCACATTAGTGTCCAAATTTTGTGTTCACTTTCTTACCGCTAATCGCCTCAAAGGTTCAATCTCAGCATAAAAACAAGCATTCTAAGCTTCTCCTTAGTGTGTTATATGTTGCAGTGCAATTGTATCGGATTTTACTATATTATAAAGTGCACTGTGTCTCTTACACAAAAACATGTAAGACATGACCAAATCCTGATCCTGATGTCAACGTCACTTTGTAATCACAAGGGATTCCTGGTAACATTGTGTTAGTGTCCTGCAGAAAATCGATGGTCCCATCAACAGTTCTTATGCCAGGCACAGGCCTGGGTACAGGCTGGGGTTAAACCAGCTTGGTCTGATGAGAAGAAGAGGGAGAAAACGAGAAAGAAATACAGCACAAAGACAGAGAGATAAAGAGACTGCGAGAAAAAGAGGTTGTGACAGTGAAAGGGAGAGGAAGAGAAGGAGACATGAAAGTGACAGAGTGAAAGGGAGGAGGACAAAGCTCCCAGAAGTACTGGAGACAATTTGTCTGTCTATATATATATATAGCACATAATGCTACTTTTAGGCCACATGGAAATTGCCTGGAGATTCCTAGGCTTTTTTGATAAACTCTGGTCTTCTTATGTTTGACTTGGTAAATGCTAACACTATTCTGATTAATAGCACAGTGAATATATATACACATGCACACACATACATACTAACACACAAAGGAGACCTGTGATTTCCTGAGGGAAGGCTGCATAGCATATACATCTATTTCAAGTTATTAAATG
Organism: Helostoma temminkii; assembly: GCA_900302695.1. NCBI lineage: Eukaryota > Metazoa > Chordata > Actinopteri > Anabantiformes > Helostomatidae > Helostoma > Helostoma temminkii. Next base: position 68,043 of record OMLM01003284.1, on the reverse strand, counting down.
TTTCCTCACATTACCCACCTCTGACCAGGAACTCTGTCCCTGAAAAATGCAACCAGTGAGGTAAAACCCATTTGCTCACAAGGGCAAAGAAGTATGTTGATGATGATGTTCTAAAAATAGTCCTGAACGCTTTCAGTCAGTCAGCAGGAACCCGCCCTTCGTTATACTGCACATGACCTTGGTTAGCTGCAGGAGCAACAGCACGTCTGCCCCCTGAGAAAACAGTAACAACGCACTGCTGCTGGCTTGACTAATGCTCACAACCACAGTGCAACACACCAAATCTGAGTCATTCTCAAAAATGTCTTATTGCATCAAGTAAGCTTACAAGCTTCTTGGAATACATATACTGATTTGTTTGCTAATATTTAAGTCAAAGTACGCAATATACAAGGTCAATTTAAAATATGAACCCTTTTAGAATGTGATTTGAGTACAATAACCGAATGTCTGGCTTAGGTGCTTTATTTCTCTTGAGGAGAGAGGATGAAGGGAGGGGCGTGTTAAGCTGAAAGAAGGCCAGGTTAGTACTTAAATGACTGATTTAGGCTAAGGCACCATTACTAAAATTAGAAATACTTTAGCACATACAAGGGCAATGAATAAATAAAACATCCCCAGGGAGGCTAAAAATAGACATCACTCACACTTTTCACCTGAATGTAAATTACCTGCACCATTTCAGGCTTCTCCTCTACAAAGGCATTACTTTGCAGTAGACTGTGAGTGACATAGCACATCACTAAAACAAACTACAACTTTTTACAGTATGCAATAAAACCAAAATGAGAGTGTTTAGTAGGATAAGTTAAATACTATCTGCTCACAGTTCATTGCCTTTGTTTCTTTTGTTCTAATCTGAGGTCATTTCATCACTGCATATAATCCTCCTCATCTAAAATAAACAGTAAGAGCAAGTAAATCAGTACAAAACCAAATTTCAATAATCAGCACCTCCTTTTCCTCATCCTTCAATTTTAAATCATATGGTCAATCATTTATTAAATACTTAAAAATCTCAGTTTTTATTTGTTCGATATCTAAATATCATATTTATATACTCATCTTTATCATAATAATTAATAATTCCTTTCGTATCTTCTTTTTTGAATTTATCACAGTACTTTAAGCATTTACAAACTTAATTATTAAAGCATGAAACTTTGCTGTGCATCAACTCAAAAACAAATTGATAAATCAACTTCATCTACACTTTCCAAAGTTTGCAGATCTACTATACGTGGACCTAGAAACATTGCTTACAACAACAACTCTAAAAGCCATCATTACAGTACATTTTCCATATTGTCACTGCTGGTATCAAGGTCAGAGTGGCTACAGCAAATTTCATACTTTATTGGTGTGTGTGTTTAAGTAAAACAGCGCCTCCACACCAGCAGCAGACATGTTGAGAAATAGCCTATTTACGTGTCTTACGATTTCGCAGCATGCAACAACAGCATGTAATGTTATTGCTAAAGCAAAACTAAGGTATTTAGTTTTTAACATTTGACGTTCAAAAGATTATGTTATTTACTGTAGATATGTTTTGTGTTCAAATGTTTCTAAGATTTTCCAAAAACTTGTCTGTTACATAAGGTACAGTGAAATTATAGCCCTTTTTATACAGAGATCTCAATACATACTGCTATATACATATCCCCATTCCATTGACAAAGCAATATCAGACAAGGCTGAAAGATTTCTACTGTATGTCCACATGCACTAATGGATCAAATGACTACATTTTGTACTTTGAATTACTAGCAATCACCACAAGGACACTTAATTGCGAGGTTTAGTTTGGCAGTATTTTTCAGTTGCACCACTTTCGGGTACCCTTCTAAAGCCCATCAAAAGTAGTAGCCAGTATGGATTTAGTCCTGTAACACACACCAAAAACCAGCAGACCAATGTGACACCCATCCCCATGAGGGATTTATGCCGCAACTATTTTTCACAGAAATACAGCACACATTTACAGTACAGGTTGGTCACTGTGATTTGAATTTAAACGTTTGGTTTAGCTTAACCTAATGGTCCCTCCCAGATCGTTACATAACTGCCCTCATTTTGGGGAATCCTGCGCATGTGGTGACAATAGTCATCAAAGTACTCATCAATTAGCTTCCTTAATCAGAGGATGTGAAATAGTATTTTTGATAGTAAGTTAATTTAAAAATGTCCATTAGTGACTCATTTTCTAGGCCACCTTGTTAAATTCCCAGTAACCTTCTACCATAACTTGACATCTCGCATCCTGTTGACATGTCTGTGTCTGGCTCTCACATAACCCCTTACACCGCTGCCAGAACCACATTATATAATTGCTAGATTGAGTATGGTGTTCCTTGAAACTCAAACCAATCTGATCTTAAATTAAGTTATATTGAAGAACATAAAGGTGTGACATTAATGTGTGTTGAGTACTGTTATGAGCATTTTGTTGCCTTAGGCCAATTTAATGCATTTGTTGGAATGAAAAAACAATAAAATCTAATAAGTTACATTTTTTGAAGAAGTAAATAAACTAGTTACAATAAGTAAGTAATTGCCTATATCATGTCTATTTGCAATATTAGAATGGTTAACAAAGCAATTTGCAATATCATTATGGGAGTTGATGTTGTTTCTATCCTTGATGTCAGTCCCTTATGTCTGCCATCTTTCTTTTTTTTTTTAAATAAAAAGTCTTCATTCAGTCTCATTTTTGCTAAAATATTGAACAATCTGAGTGTCTCACAAGCTAAAAGAGTTAACATGAACTGACACTGTGGCTACAAAAGGCAACAAAGGCACTCAGGTCATTTAAATTTTATTTGTGGTTCATTAAGGAAACTGAATGTTTTAAGAGTGGCCCTTCCTATGTTCATGCTGTGGTCTAAAAAAATGTCCTTTTTCCTAGCATTGTGGGATATCACACAACTGCAACAGCAAATGGCTTTTGGTGACTTTGATAAACAAAGAAGCTGGACCATTCAGTCCATTGAAAGAACAGTTGCAAAAGAAATTGGAAATTGATGAATCACGTTTGCTGTAATTTCTTTGATTAGACTTCATTGTTTCATGCACTGAATCTACATTTACCAGAAAGAGTGAAAGCAAGGGTAATATTACTCTCATTAGAATAACACTTCAGGTCTAACATGTTGCACAGCTTCACCACATGTGAACTAGGCAAAGCTGTAAATGCTACTGGAACCACTCAGCTCACACTCATATACAGATATCAAAAGCAATTAAAAAGCTTAATTTTTGCAGTCCCAAAGAAGAAGGGAAGGGACTCATAACCATAAAACAGTACTGTGATGTTCCAAAAGCCCCATTATCCATGAGTGTGATGCTGACATTTCATAGTCTCACTTTTTCTGAGTTTATCTTAATAAGTCACTTATGACATCTGTATTTTCAAATGAGAAAATCTCCCAAAAGTGCAAAACGTAAAGCCATAAAATAGCATTTAGTCTCAAGTGGATTTCACTTGTTGAGGTTTTGATAAAAAAATAGGGCGATGTATACTGCCCCATTCAGATCTCCATGTGAAGCCATCTGGGAATGGTGTCAACTACACATTATGTTTTCTGTTGTAGTTTGTTTTTTGTCAGATCTATGTGGCATCCAGACTATTAGGTATTGTCAACACTCCAAGAAGAAGATATCCTTATATAAACTCCCTGTCACTGGCACAGTCTGCCAAGCTTGTCTCACTGCTCAGCCATATTTCTCACCTTACCCCATTAATTAGTCATTAGGAACTGTTTCTTTTTTCAGTCCTGACATTGATCACACACTAATGATAGAGTTACAGACACAGACCTCTCTTTATGAGGCCTCTTCGACAGAAACTAATTCATGTTTGTGTGTTTATGTGTGCACTTCTGCAAGTTAACGTGACAATGCAAGTGTGTCCATGTGATAGTCTGTATGTGTGACAGGGAGGGAACAAGACAGAAGAGAGAAATAGAAACAGAAGTGGAGCAGGAACAAGGGCATCCCTTTAAGAGGAGCCTGCAGAGACTTTGTCCTACATTCCTCTTTATTTGTTTCATGGTAGCACAGAGGAGGAAAAAGAAGGGATGAAAGAAGAAAACTGAGCCAAGGTATTAAAGCATATTCAGATGTGGGCGGAAGAGGATGCAGTATCCTCCCATTGAAAATATCACCAAAATAGCAGTCAGTTAAAATAGGCATGTATGTTTGCTACAGAAAAATAGAAAAGGCAGTGTCTCATAATGCATTATGAAGGTAAGGATACACTGTGTGATTGTGGACTGTCCCAGACGAAACCAAACATGGCGATATCTTTGATCGTTGGCTCAAAAATGGTGGTCTCACATCGCACCATGAGACAGGTTCAAAGACAGCTGTTGTAACAGTCTTACGGCCAAAGATAGCCTGAGACAAAATTCTGACAGTGTGATTGCTGCTACCACCTACGTCTACTAACTAGCCAATAAGAAAACTGTATGAAATGATGCACTGTGGTGTCCAAGTAAGAACTCTCAGACCCTGCTGTATATAGTGCAGTGTAAATATTCTACAGTGCAACACTAAAGGTAGTTCTGCTAACAATCCTAAAATTCACTGTTCCCTGTTGTAAACATAGAAAAACTACAGCTCCAGCTGTTATCTGTAATGACTCATTATGACGCTGAATATCAAGCATCTAAAATCTTAATTTGCTGAGTCGACTACTTCGTGTACCTTATATAAGGAGTAGTGAATGAGTGAATAGAGAGTGATTTCAAACACAGTCACCATTTATCTGTAGCGACCCAGGTGGATCACACATGCTGAAGACATTTGACTTGAGTCATAGCCCACGATTCAGAAGACGTTACCATCACATAGCCTACATACATGAAAACTAATGTCATACCCAAGTTTATTAAATCTATGTCGCACAATGTGGTTTGTGACTGTTGAAATCTTGCAGTCTGTAGACGCCTTTATGTGTTACAAAGAACTGGAGTAAATAACCATTTTGTGAAAACAAACAGATGGACAGTCATTCTCAGTGATGCTACATATTCATTTGAGTTCATTAAAAAACATGCTTAACAACAATACAGCTGCCAAGCCAATGACTAGTAATCGCAGTCTCCACTGTGAGGGCAGCCAATTAAACATTCCCTTCTTCCAAACTCTTCCTAACCTGCTTTAAGTGAAGGTTCTCCTTTGTTTTTGTGTTGATACTTGCAGCAGCATATTGGCCAATAAAGCTCCTGCTGGGGAAAACCCCTGTTTCAAAAAGCCAGAAATAAGACAGTTCCTGGAAGAATGGTGCTTAGTCACCAGAAAGGTACATTTTCTTCAGCATTTTACTCAGTGTCTGTATGTGTGCATGTCCTTGCCCCAAGGGGCTACCCTGCCTCTGTGAAGTAGACATTAAAGCCCGTTGTTCAGCAACAGCCTCCTAAAATTCATCCCACATGCACTTATTCTTCTCAAGTCTTTTTTCAGGGAAGCTATACACCATGATCGCTCCATTACTGTGGCCTTTTTCACAGACAATTTCAGAATGATAGTCAGCTCATCCGATGGCCAAAATAGTAGTTTGGCAGAGAAAGTACAAAGCAAAACAGTGAGGTGGAATAGTTCATGAGTTTATGCCCTAAGATCCTCAACATTAAAAGGGTGACCTATACAGTACATCAGGATTCATCGATCTCCCCAGTGATTAACTTTTATTGGCAATGAACTATACAGAGAGATGGTCATCTGTAGGCCACTTTCGTTTTATGTATGGGGCATGAATGTGAGTCTGATCATTTATGCACATGGGTTAGTTCTATATCAGGAATGCATACTTGTGCAACCCCTAATACAAACTTATAACCAGAGAAAGGGTATGTTGTCAAGATCTGTGCATTTGTGCTAAAAAAAACCTGTGACTGATTACATTTCATAAATGCAGAAACATAAATATTTTGTTGTTAAACTATGCACTGCTCTGACAAATGGTAACCATTTGATGACCTACAGGATGGATTTTAGAGTATTTTAAGGCTGACAGCTTCATACATCTTTGGCCATTGGATGTAAACTGACCATCAGCAAGATGAAATAAATATCTATGACATTTAGCAATGGATCCAGAGACCAGACTGTACATGCTGTAGTGATAGTCTAACTGCATTGCAGGGCGAACTATTTAGAACGTCAAAATCCTAGTAGAGTAGACTGAACCTGTTCTGAGTTGATCGGTTGCCCCCCTGAGAGGATGTGCACACTCAAGTGACAAGCTTGAGCTAATCATGATGATGAGGGTAGAGAGGGCCTTAGCTTAATGGGAGCACAGAGAGATCAGGGCAATGCCTCAGGGAAGCCAACCCACATAGAAACTCAAAGTGCACTGTAACATACAGGATACAATGTGGAAAAAATATACAGCAGACTTAAACTTGTCTCCCTTTTGTGCACTGCAGGTTAGTTGCGAGTATACAGTACATCTCTGCAAACCTCACACTTTGAAACGTCTTTGTTTGCCTCATCATGGAGTCCAACAGTGTTTCCATATCAGGCAGGAAGAATGCTTAATAGTCAGGTGAAAGTCATACTAGATTTCATTTCAAGGTATCTCTTGTAGACGCATTATAAGCTTTACATATGTGAACAGTACAAGTAGGTACAATAATATGGATATGTGGTTCAATGATTTTTGCATCATTAACTTCTTCCCTTAGTATAATAAGTACCTGTTGCCTCCACCCCATCTGTGGCTGCTATGCTGATAACCAAGGCGAGTGACCGATTTAGGAAATTACTTTGCATCCCTGGTTATGATTTGAATGTTACAGGTGACAATATACTTTTATAAATAGTGAATTTGTCTCTTAAAACTTTGCCAGAGGCAAAAAATGAAGAGGGGTTGATAGAGGGATGTATAAGAGAGATAGAGATGTGAAGGAGAAAGTAAAGGTTTTTTCCTGGGGTACAAATGGTTCAGTGGATTCATGCCAGGAATAATTTCCCACTGGTGCTAAGATAAGACTGTACAAGTTGGACTGCATTTGAGATGTACTTCTTTTAAGAATTTAACATGTCTCTTCCTGTTATGGACTCTCACCTCTCAAGGCAATTTCACAGTTCACAGATATTGTATTAACTTCAAAACAAACAGGAAGCTAGCCATTACTTAGAGATAACATGCTTCATAAGAGACTAAAGAGAAAACCACAAAAAAAGTTCCATATTGTAACATAGTCAATAGGTGATGGTTCCTCTGCAGTGACTATTTGAGTCTTTATTTTTATAAATAAATGACAAATTAAATCAAGTCAAAGAAGTCAAAGGTACATAGTTAGTGGGCAGGGAATAGCAAGTTGTTTTTCATTAACACTTGCAAGTTCAAACAAGTTCAACATAACTGAAAACAACACACTGCTTCTTTTTCTAGTTTTAAATCAGTGAACTCTGAACCACTACACACTGAAACTTCTGCTAACTGAAGTCAGAAGGTGCAGAGTTGCCATCAGCAAATAAGTTGCACCTAATTTGCCTGAAAAAAATACACATCTGACTGTTTTGCTATTTCTGTTGTGAAGAAACATCAACAGTAAAAGCAAACAGGGACAGTAAACAAAAACATTTTCACCAATGGTATATTAACTAGGGATGTCCTAATCTAGTTTTTTGTTCCCAATTGGAGATCTCCCTCTTGCTATCTACCAATACAGGGTCTGCTACAATATTTAGTGACCTACAGTAAAATCAGGTAAAATATGTGTATGTTACATTCAAATAACAGCTGTATCTCACCACTTTGGAGATTTCTTTATCTGATACACCTTACTTTTCAAGGGCTTACTGAATCGATAATGAAGATGCTGACTAGAAAATATCAAGTTTATGAACTTAAATTATTGATGTGATATCAATTAAAGGGCATTTTCACACCTTGGTACACTTGCTTTGGTCTGATTAATGTGAGAAATTCGTAAACGTGTATCATTTCCCACAGAGAAAAATAAAAGTGCACTGAATGCGTCACGTCATACCAAACAAATCATATTAAGGGGGAAAACAAACTTGAGTTTAATTTAAACAAATTTAAAAAGCCTGTAGTTGTGAAAGCATCTAAAGTGATAGCTTGAAGAATGTGACTCCTAAAAATGACATTCTAGGATCCTCTAGAGAGAAAATAACTTAGTTCAAGGTTATACAGTGGTATAAAAGGATAGAGCATTTTCTCAGATCAGCTAGCAACATTTGTAATGGTAATATATATAAGGAATGGAATACAATAGCTATTGTGCATTTCATTTTATACGTCTAAATGGTATCAGTGAAGAATATAAACTTGAATATGTCTATTAGTAGCTGTTGATCTTGCAAATGTTGTCTGACCATGGATCTGCCAAATTCAGTGAGTCTCTACTACAGAGAAACTCACAAGACTTAGAAAAAAACACCAACAGTTACATTTAAATATATAATTTTGTATATGGATGGTGTAAAAGTATCTGCAGTGGTTGTCAAAGAGATACTAGGCCTGCAATCTGTCTCTGGGTGACTGCCAAACAGGGATAAGCATAAAGTGACACACACTCACTCACACATGGAACAAGCTTCCCAACACATACTGTATCTGCCCGTCTCTGTTTCCATGGAAACTGACATGCCTCCCATTGACAAATCCTCAGATGTGAGGGTGTGCGTGCGTGCATACTGTGTGCATCACTGCTTGTAAGTCCTTGTGGGGGTGTGGAAATGTACATTTACATTTTAGAGATTGCAGAGTGTGGAGATGAGTAAGGGCACGTGAAGCTATCATTCGGATATAATATATAGGCCAGTGCAATTGCATGCATCAAATGCAAAATGCATTTGATCTATTTTTTAGTATCACAGCATGTTTGATATTTCAATTCAGTCAAAATACATGTTCTAAAGTTGATACTTACTCGGAGGAGTCTATAAAGTATATTCCAAGGGCCCCAATGCTGAGTGCAAAGACTAGCACCACCTGAGGAGAGAACGACAGACAAAAGAGAAATTAATTTTATGCATACAGCAGCAAGTGTCTTCCATCTCTACTAATTAACAGATTCTATAGTAAACAAAGTGTGGTATTCAAAGGGGAAGTGCACAATGGGCAACACTAGATAAAGCATCTGTAATTAAACAGACTTGCCTCCTGCAGTTTGCAGAATGGTGGACATTTTCTAAAAGCATGTGCTGAATAATGAATGTTCACCCTCATGTCAGCAAATACAGCGGGTGTGTTTGGTCAAGTCCTTACTATCACAGGAAACAAAAAAAGGTAGATAAAGATAGTAAACTCTACTTTATAGAAGAGCAACAGCGTACGGGTATTGACGGGAAGCGCTTAGAAAGGACTGAAGTTATCAAGTGTTAACATGCACTCTTCAACTACCACACTATTGCATTATTTAAGATTAGACTGTGGTTTGTATACTGGTTCAGTGACTATATGACTGAGATTAGGAAGTACTTGCAGTGCAAACAGCAGTACCTGAGTCCAGCATCTAAACAAGTTATTCACTCTTGTGGGAGGCACAAAAAGAAAACATTTTCAATGATTAACAATTGAAGAAGTAAAATTATTGTTTGTTTCTGACTTGATTTAATTTACTGTAAGTCAGGGCAGGCTTTCAATACCACCTAATTTTAGAAAACTACACAAGAATTTCAATTTCATTTTTCTGCTTGTTCAAGAAAATATCTCACAAATTAATATTGGATTAAAAATGTATTATCGTGGGTCCTTGATGTATTTTGAATATATAGTATACTATTAAAGTTCAATAGTATCACATAAGGTGAAGCTATTAATTACAGCATCACATTAAAACTAATATATAGCAAAATAATAGCATATAGACTTTTTTTTTTTTATTCAGTCCTTTCATTGCTGAAAAATTGGGACTTGTTTGGATATTAACCAAGAGGAGGTGTCCACATCGCCTTGTTCCACATGGTAGAATAAACAAGCAGCTACAATAATCCTTTTCAACACACTACATCGGCAGATATAGTTTCCATCATCATCAAAATCATAATTTTATCCAGTGTAGCCATACACAATAGTTTTTCCCCTGCGATCTTTTCTCCCATTGAGGCATAACAGGAGCCTACTACCCCTTGTTGATAGCACCATTTATTATTGATGATGGTAATTTGATTACTTTCGTGTCATGGTCCTTTTGACTGGTCTGATGCATTGTGGTTGAGGTATTAAGTAAACACCCCCATTCTCCTGCATTTTTAATGGTTTCCAACTTGAATGGAGGACAAAGTCAATCCAGAGTTGTCTGTTGCTAGAATAACCTCACAAGGCAAAGACATCAATGATGCTCCACACAAAGGTGGTGGGAGAAGGCCCAAGCTGAAATTCAGATAACATCAGTTGGTCAGCAATGGTCTGATTAGAAATGGAAGCAGTTGACTGGAGGGCACTATCTGATTAACACACTGTCCCGTTGTCTTCGTAGGTATTAAAACGTTTTCCCCATGAGACTACAGGCAGTTTCCTAGTTAGACTGAGAAGTCTGTGTGACAGAAAATGCACTGAAAACACAGACTGCTTGAATGTTAAAGGGAAAGATTTGACACATCATGGTATAATTGCATTTATGAAACATATTATATAGGTTCTGAGGCTTTGGCAGTTCAGTCTGAAAAATATAAATATAATATTATAAATATTAGCTTTTTTCTTTTAATATGTACGAGTCTGTGCATAGTGTAAGTCATAGTTAGAGAAAGAGAGGACTAGAGAAACTGTTACACAGCAATGAGCTGAAGAAATAAGAAGCGTCATCATCTTAAACTGACCCAGTTATTCAGCTGTGAAAGACTGTCCACCCTTCCACACATCCACAATGTCTATGGGGGTTTACTGTGCACCTTAAACCCACCATCTACCACAGGCAATCAACCAAACAACCGCCACTGCAAATAAGGAACAATGTAGTAATACTCGGGGAAAACCTAAACTAATGTAATGGCAGAGGGGCAGTCCCATCCGCCTACAAAACAAAGTGAGAAATTGAAAAAAGAAACACAGCAGCAGTAGAATAGCTAAGTATAGCTGATCTTGCATGTGTAATCACTTTAAACTTCTTTACAAAGCTGCCAATATGCACGTTTTATGATTTACATGTGATGAGATGGCATAAGTGAGTCACATTTGCTACCAACAAATTAAAATACGCCAGCATCACATCAGAGAAGCAGCATTCGGGCGTGATGTTTTCTCTTTAATAGCCGTGTAGGTTTTCATCGGCGTATCCCTTTCTATATTTAAAGTGCTAAGCTAAATCTGTCAAATGTTTTCCGAGGTGCACTTCAGCAGGCATACTGAAACACTGGAAGCGTAAAGGAGGACAGAGAGAATTGTGCGCGTGTATGTTTGTGCGTCTCAGGTTCCAGCACCACAAGCAAGTGGTGGCTACTCTCACATGACACCATCAGAACTGTAATCACAGCTTACAGTGTATGTATTGTATAAAACACACATGCAAATCTAGCTCTGTCAGTTTGTTTGGCAATCTAAACAATCTTCTCATCATGGCTTGCCTGGAAGTACCCTTAAACCATGCCATAATTTCACACATGACTTCTTCCTCCAACAGAGATCTTGTATAATGACTTCCATTGTCCCGTAAGTGCACCCTGTGACAGGGAGAGAGCAGAGTCTCACAGACAGGTGATGTGGGCTGACAGCATACAGTACTGAATATTCGCTTCACATTAAGGCCAGCTACCCAGGTGAAGAGTGCTGTGATTCGACTCCTCTGCCTTCTCTGCTTTACACTTCAAAGTAATAAAGACCAAGTTTTACTTCTGTGTGTATTAAGTTAAGAGATAGTTGACTACACACCTCAGTATTAGATACGGGTGAGGGATACAAATAAAATCTCCCATTATGGGATAGATAAGGTAGATATAAAACATTTATAATGACTTTGCAAATCTTATGTAACTTCATTTGAAAAACAACACTGGTTATATATATAGCCAGCAATGATGTTCAGCCAATTCTTGTGAATGAAATACTAAAATAATTTTAGTCCTTCATAGGTAGCAGTAATTACGGCTCTTGTCTGGAACAAATGAATAGGGCGGGTTGCATTATTACAGATTCTGAATATAGAGGAGGATGGGGTGGATGGGTCAACAAATGTGAAATGTTTTAGCTATTTAATAAAATTAAAAAGCCACTTGTTCAAAATATAAATGAAATCCAAAGTCTATAGTTAATGATGCAGCCCAGTTGTGGGCTGATTTGGGCTGAAAATAAATATCCTTGTGGATAGTAGTTGAGTGAGAAGTAAGATATTTCTGAAATATTTGTTTTCTCTCAAATTGTACCACAATTACATGATTGTAAATCCTCAGTGGGAAGTCAAGACTGCCCGTCGGTCTATGGCATCAGGATAAGCTTGATCATTAATCTGGCCAGCCCCCATGAGTTAGCCAGAAAAGGGAGCTCCAAAATGTCTGATTGATGCCTCAGCCAGAAAGGATTTTCAGAGGCCTACAGCCAAAGAAAACTATACCCAAACCGGTGTGCTGTTCCTGCTTTCTTTTGGCTTTAATCTGTAGACATATCTAGTAAATCTGCAAATTGCAGTCAGTAAATATTCTTTCATATTCAATACAGACAGATACAACTCTTTAATGTCCCCTGTCTCATCAAATTGTCACAATGTTTGTGCAGCAGAACAAACATTTGCATCCATTCTGAGTGTTTGCTTTCATAACAGATACTAGACGATCGGATATGGTTGGGCATCAATCCAGATTTAGACACATAAGTCACAATCATGTCATTGCACAAGGTGAGAGTGTGAATGCTCAGAGGGGGAATGTCAACAAATGAAACCTCCATTACACTTTGATAGCATACATTCCTTACATCCTTCAAAACGCAGGGGGCTCAAGACAGCTATGGAGGTGTATTTATGATCTGACATTCTGTCAGAAAAACCCACTCTGTATTCCAGTCACACACTGCATTACTAAGCCTGGTGTACTGAATTGTACTTGCACTACAAACATACCAGTTCATACCAGAGCATCCTTACCAGCTGAACAAGTATGACCAAATGTGCACAGCTTTTAATGTGAGAGGTAAATAAAAACCACACATTTTTGCATGTTGCAAAAGACTAACTATATATTTACATTTAGTCATTTGGCAGACGCTTTTATCCAAAGCGACTTACAAGTGAGGTACAAAACAAGCAAAACTCTAAGTCAAGGAGCAAAAACTAAAGCAAAGCATATACATGATATGTAATATATTTAACATTTGTATATTTCAAATACAGCAAAACAAGAAAAGACACAAAAACAAAATGTTTTACAGACATTTAAAGCTTTGGGCCTGAGACAACCTTGACTAAAGACAATCCTGTTCCAGGCTATCAGATTATTGGAAAGTCCAGACTACCTGAGGCTCAGTGTGTTGACAGGTTGCCTTTGAACAGACTTTCCAATGACATGCTAATTGCCACCTTTGTTACAGTTACTCCTATTTAAATGTACTATTAAATATGCCCTAACTTTGATAAATGTAATAGGCAAGTAGAATAAAATAATATAGTATGTTTGACTGTTGACAGAAGAGGGCCAATTATACACAGAATTTAAATACACACTCCATAAATTATGAGCTGCAAAGAACAAAAACTTACGGGATACCAGCTGAAGCCTGAGAAAGCTATGCACTGTGTGTCTGCGTTGTAGATTCATAGTCACTTTTAGTAAATCAGAACAGTAAGGTGTGTATGGGAAAAAAAAAGAAAAAAAAATGTAGGAAAGATTAAATAAAAAAAGCTACAGTGAGCACTACCTGAACTACTCTTTACCACTATAGTGGTATATCAGAAATGCTGGGCACTTGGATAATTCCAGAAGGCCTGGTCTGTCTACCGTGTTTCTATGCAATAGCAGTTACATGTACTAGTGTATTCATAATTTTGTAAAACATGTATCCTTCAGTGGTTAATGTGGAGTTAATGGTGATACTTTACAATGAAACTGTAATGCAACCTGTATCTACAGAAAATAGATGTTTACTTACAGATAATGTCACGTATAATATCTCTATGGCAAATGTAAATAAAATAAAATGTCATATATCAAATTGTGACCACTGATGCAGCAGCCTTGGAATTGGCTCCATTTAACCCTAAAGGCCTTTATGAGACAGATGCCAACATATTGTTATACGTAGGCAACAGAAACAGTGATTGATGGAGGAGAGGATGGGGAGGGGGTCGGTATGAAGAAAAACCTCTCAGGTCTGACAGGATGACAGCTCCTAAAATGAGCATCTGTCAATGGGCGATGAAGAGGAGGCCTGTGGGGTTCTGTTACAAATGCACAGGACAATCTGTCTGGAAAATCTCCTCTAAAAGTTACTCTGTGGCATCATTAATGCATTAAAAGATTTTTTTCTATTACTTATAGTTTAGGAGAGACATGTCCCTGCTGAATTAATCCACCCCAAGAACAATAAACTTATGTAAGATAAATGTTCAGTATGCTATACATATTAGAACAGCAGGTGACCCTTCCTTCCTCTACAGCATCCTGTGTTTAATGGCGGTCTCCCCCAAGAGAACAGTGTGACCATGACCTTGAATGTTTGCAGAGAATAGCAAATGGAGAAAAGAGTAGGAGAAAGAGACATAGGAGACAAAAGGATGGAGGTGACAATGACAGGAGATGGAGGGATGAGAGTATATTAGAGAGAGGCCCCCCACCTTACCCATCCCCACCTCGTGGGACATGAGGAGCTTTAAAAGGTGGCAGAAAATGGCTTGTGGCAGAGACAGAATGAGAGCAAAAGAGAGAACAGCTGATGAGAAAGAGGGATGGAGAGATCATGAATATTAGAGCATGTCCTATAAGGACACAGCAAGAGTTTAAATGCCACAGCGTGTATGGGTCTGTGCACGTGTCTTCACCTCTTAGTGTGTGAGCATGTGCATGTCATGTATGTATGTCTTCAATCGCTCCATGTGTTCAGTCTTTGTATGTGCGCACGTGTGTCCATGACACAGAGGGGAGAACCCCTACTGGAATCATGCCAGCACAGAGATGAGAGGATGCATGTGACCAGCCTCCTGATTCTAGAAGGGAAAGGTCTTCAATTCTAGCTTCCATTCTCCTCCCAACATCAACCACATATGCTTATAAATGGTTCCTTTTGAAAACTGCAGTACATCTGCAAAATACTGAAAGGGATTTTATCAAAAGCTGCTGACACTGCACACAGATATCATAATGTTCATTTTGCATATGTAGTGTAGCTAGAGGGTAACCTTGATTTTTGTGAAATGTGACTGTTCAGCTATTACAGCAATACTAAGTCATTGGTAAGTTAGCCATGTATTAAAGATTAAACGTGGGAGTTCAGTGGAGGCTGTCTGTGATGTAACTGACCAACTGTGGGTAAAGTCTGGCTTTTCGCTGCTGAATATCACAGGTCCTCAAACGTCTCCCCCAGCCTCAGGGGATCTACACTCAAAGTGTCAGCATGTTTGCCACAGCTTCATGCATGAATAAAGAGAATACCGAGGACACATCCAACACCTATAGGCCCAATTTTTGTATTTTAGTGCTGAAGGAAAAGCCAATATACATTAAGTTTAAGCAAAACTGCAGATTTAACATCTTGCTACTTGCTACTAGTCAGTGAGAACTGTAATAATTTATATTATATTTTGACTGTCCTGAACATGAAAACAACCCATGTTTATTAAGGCATACCATAAATAATTCACCAGATGTAATATAATAAATTATGATGATCATGAATACTGAAAGGCAGGAAAGTGACTGTTAACATTTTTCATGTTTATTAGTTAGTACACCAGTTTATTCATTTTAATTCATGCACAGTATTTTAGCCCTAGTATGTAAGTAATTTCAACAAAAACTAGCATAGAAATTCATTAGTTAGATGAGTCTATCCATTAATCTGCCTTTCTAGAACATTCATCAGCTTGGTGAGAGGTTGTCAGGTAACCACATTTACCACCATAGCGTTGGCCTGTAAAAATGTCCATACTTCATATGCCTTGCTTATAAATTGTCATTATAAAGACAACTGCACACAGTTTGCAATACACACTATACATTTTTTCCTCTTCATTGGATAAGTACCCAACTGTTCCCCTGGCTCTAATTTGCCAGAAGTGTTTCTATTTTCAGAGGAAATAGCTACTTGCCAAATTAGGTTATACTTATGGTTTTTGAAGCACATCAGAGTATAAAAAAGAACATACATATAAAATAGAAGTGATCATGTTAAACCATTAGTGTTTAAGCTAAAATTCGCCAATATTAAGACAAAATATAGAGTTTATGGTCATAATTTTAAGAAACTGCTACAGTATTCAAATCATACACTTCAGCAAATATAGTAATACCACCCTAGTGGTCATTGAATCCTGTCAAAAATGTACTTTATTCTATTTTCTGCACATTTAAATGACATATGACAGACTTAAAATGACATATGACACTGAGTGGGACTGTTTCTCTCTCTTATTTGTTCACAAACTAACTCATGAATGAAACAAAAACAGACATTTTCTTGGTTTGGTGAGGAGCTTTGTGAAAGCAGTTGCCCTTCACAGCTGTTTTATTCAAACTCAGACTTGCTGTGCATTATTTAATAGTAAATGCAGTATTAGATACTACAAGGAGCATAGAAGAACTTTTGTAAAGAAGGGTTGTCTGAAATAATAAAAGATCAAAGGTGTAATTCCTACTTTTGTATTATAAATGTATCAAATCTGTTTATAGTATAATAGGGTAAACATACTGATTAATATGCATAGATATCATGTGGCAGTTTGGCTTTAGGGATATCTACAAGTAGCTAAAAGTAGCCTTCGGAGAGGTGCTGATTTCACCAATCATAGAGATCCATTTTTTACATTATTTTTATCAGTACAGTTTAACAACAGCACATACTACAGCTTTCAAAATCACATTTGTAAATGCATTTTATTCCTTGATTTTTTTATCTAGACATTTTTAGACATGTAAATGTGCCATCAACCATGAGCCAGCCTGACATTTACATAAGTGGTACCCATCAGTGTAATGAGAAATGACCACTGTATCTGTAGTACGAAAATTAGGAGAAAGGAAGGTTCACTGCATGAATACTAAAACACTGCGGTATTCTCCATGTAATCTGCAGGTCATAATGTATTCAGGTCACTATACACTGTTGCCCAACACACAGTGCCATTATGTACCTTTAATCATAGCATAAATCATTCTTTCCATAGTTAATAACATCAAAATCTTATCACACTGATGCCATTACCATTACAATGCATGCAGAGCAATTACTTTGTCTGATGTATATTACACAATTCAGCATAACCTTTCATTCTCCCAAAAAAAAATGTCTTAATGCATTTGGCTGCAAGAGGAACAGTCAGAACCTGCCAAGTATAGAATTAAAAACTTTGGTTCCCTTCCAAAGAAATAAATGGATCAAATATAATGTGAATGATAAAGTAATATGCTGCAGCTGTGCAACAGTACATCCTGTTTCTACGTCCTCTCCAATACTACCATGAGATCCTCCCACAGGCACATAGGATTCATCCTTAGTGGAGACGAAGAAGTGACATGATCTTTATCTAATTAAATCAAGGTTTCATTTAATTTCCTGAAGGTTAATGAGAAGTTTATCATCCACGTCAAAGCACACATTCGCTTGCTACCAATGTGGTGGGACCTGATAAGGTAAAATGCTTGCTTGCAGCAAGGTGAAAGATGAGACTAGGATCCGATCCACAGAGAAGGAAAAGCCGTATTATTATTCTGTGTTTGTTGGCAGGTCGTGTGTAAAGTGGAGAGCCGCATCATCTTAAGCCCTTTTCACATAGGCAGTCCTGACAATGTCTGGAAAATCTAGTCCAGATGCACACATGCACATATGCAGCACACAGTTTCAGCGAGGTGTGATCTCTGGATAAGAGTGCATGAGGCAAAATCAACAAATCAATTTTGTTTTGTTTAGAACACATTAAGTATGGAACTCTGGTTTCCTGAAGGAGAGAAGCATGATAAAACAACAGAAAGCATGGTAAATATTTCCTTTTTTTTCTTAGAGCTGCCTGAAAGGAAACACCCACGTGCTCTGTGAATACTTCAAACAATTACCTGCTATATTCACACATGGGCTCACATGGACATTACACAGACTATGTACCAGGGAGCTTGCAGGATAAATTATGTTTAATGTCCAGGCCTACTGACTCAAACATTTGTGTTCTCACATGCAGCTCACCCAGGGAAACTCTAGAGAAGTACAGGGTTCTAGTGCATGTGTGGAGGCAGCTTTACTATATCCCTCCTCTGTTTGTGCTCAGTCACATCAGATCAAGCCCTACACGCAGCTGTGCAGCTCAGTCAATAAAGTGGGTGGATGCCTGAAACCTGCCATGTATGACCTTAACACATCTCTGTTACCTTGACACTTTAGCAGGGTGAAATGAAAGTGTCACAGTAAACACTTCCAGACAGCTGCTTAGAGAGTTAAACTCTCCTCACATAAGATTCACATATTTTGTATTCAGTTCCTTGCTGGGCCCTTTTTGTAGTTTTGCTATATGACAGGAGAGGAACAGAAGGGTCATTTGCTAATGGTTTCTATTCCTTTGTTGGGATATGTATTATTAGTTCTACTCTCACTTGTCTAATTTACTACATGTTTTGAGTAGACATGCCATTAATAGTCTCCCTAGCAAAAATAGTTAATCCACCCCAAAAGAAACAGAAAGTAAATGATTTTACTCTCAGGTACAGCTCATTTTAAATATATACACTGTACACATAATTAGCATCTATTATATGTTCTGAAGAGCTTTGCATTTTTTCCACAGACAAAGTAAACAAACAAAATGTATAAATCATCCACTTATTTTTTTCATTGTAAAACATTCCAGCAGAAGAGATCAATAAATATTCTACTTGGCTTTTCACAAAAACACTTAGCCAAAGTCCATGTGCCTCTTTTTTCTCTTATGGTAGCCCTTTGGCTTGATTGACTGTTGACTAGCACTGACACTTCAGTATTAATATCCAAAACAATTGTCAGTAGATGGTTTGCTGCCTGATGCCTGGAAGGCTATGAGTTCCCATGAGACTGAGGATTTTATGGATTTAATACACACACAGATCTTTTACAATCCACCTCTCCATTCCTAGTCCCAAGACTCCTGCCTACCCTTACAAAACCCAGACTTTAGCATGATTGAAAGTGCCACATAATGCTGCTGTATACGCATTACTAACTCTCACAAGAAATTCACAGTGTTCAGGGCAGAGCTGTTGTAAATGTCAATCAGTCCAAATAGGAACTATGGCCCCGACTTTACTTTTATTATTTCTGACGTTAACAGCGAGGAAAGGGCTGGTGATTGAAACCTTATTCATCTCTGACAAACTCATTGTTTACAAGTACAAATTCTTCTTCCCTTTTTGTGACCAACTATCGCAATTACCCAATGATATAACAGGTGCTTATATTATAACAGGAGAACATTTGGAGCACCTTATGTTGTTTGTGCTGATGTCAACTAGTACAGTTTTCATTAGAAAACCCCAAAGACTTACATTTCAGAAGACATCATGACAAACTTCTGTAATCAAAAACAGTAACAGTGATTGGCCTTAGGCCCAAATCTATTCAGTCAGGGTTAAATCATGGTATGGATTGTTTGAATTCAAATTAAATAGTTTTTAAGGACATGTAATCTTCATTGTTGACACCAGAGATGCCATCATCTTCCTTGAGAGGACAGATTGTGATAAAACATATTTTACAATCAATTATACTTGGAACATGACATGATCAGTAGGTGATGGACATGAAAAAAAAAAACAGACAAAGGGCACAAAGCTGATTCCTGCGAATAAGAGATGTGATGTTTCCAGGTGATATGTCCCCTATGGGAATAACTGTGAATGCAATGTGCCAGAGAGACACAACTACAGCAAAGCAATAAAAGTGAATCACAAAACCAAGGCGTCATTCAGTGTTCAGAGGCTGGGATGGTCTGACCTTTTAGCCTGTATGTCAAAGGGAGTTTTATGCTTCCATTACTTTCTCTAAGTAGCCCCATGATAAACCTCTTCAATCTATAGTTTACTGTCAATCTATCAATGGGATTATATCAAAAGACACTTCAAATGGAAGAAACTGGTAGAGCTGGACCGGCATGACACCCCTTGTACTTTCCAAGAAATGCATCATTTCTACTGCCAAATATCAGTTTTACTCAAAATAACATTAACAGACACTGAGAGACACTACTGTAGGTCATAAATAAAATAGTATTCACACAATTGAAAATACTACATAAAGGTAAGAAGACTTTAAAAAATACATAACTGGTGTTTGAGGAAAAAAGAGGAGAGGACAGAGAGAGCAAAGTTGTACAGCTTCTGGTCTTCCTTGATGCACTCAAGCTTTGAAGTCAATGCTGATGCAATTTAGGACCAGAGGCAGAGACAGGACTTCAATCCATTTAATTAGCACCTTGCCATGGCTCCTAATATGAGAAAGTCTCAGTAACAAAGCCAGAAAATGTCTCTGATATACTCACAAGACTAGACATTGTTGCAATATTTACCTGGCAAAGCCTAAAAAAAAGTCTAAAAACATTTGACAACCAAGAAAAAGTAAAGTTAAAAAAAAAAAAAAAAGTAAATCAGGGATATTCACATTGAAAACATAGTTGCGAGAATCCCTTTATCCTCTGTATTCTGAAATAATACTAATGTTTATCCTCCTATTCCTTTGCCTCCATATATCACTTTCTCCTGCCATGTCATACACTAATCTTTCTACCCTCCCTTCCTTCCTGTGCCTCTTGCATCACCTGAAATTGTCCCCTAATGATCTCATGGAAACTGTGAGAAGAGAGCAGCGGGCCAGTTGAGGTGATGCGTTTTAGGGACACTGTGTGGCCAAACCCGTCCCAGGAAACAGAATCCCAGTGGGGGTAAACGGATCTTAAACCTGGCTTAGCAGATGGTCCCCACTGTGCGGAGTCCTCTGATAAGCAATTAAAAGTGCAACCATGACATGAATGACAACAGCATATTCAGAATGAGCCAATGTCTGTGACCAGGTCTGATACTGCCACAGGAGTCATAAGGTTCTGGAAGCTATTGCAAAACTATTTCATTTTGTTTTTGCAGCTCTGACTGGTTTTACATAACAGATAATACACTCGGAAAACAAAATGTTTAAATTAATTAAAAGCATTTTACAACAGGATATTGTATTGTAAAATGTTAACAGCTAGGGGCATATTAGATAATGATGTACATTTGATTGCAGTAAATAATTGTTTTTAAAAAACCCACAAATTGCTGTAATTTATATGCAACAAGAACCTGCACGTGCTGTAATATACTTCAATGCTTTTTACAGTGATTAAAAACTGGTATTACATGCGTTTATTTGCGACTTTTTTTGCCAGGTACTGTATGACTGCACCAAATGGACCTGAAGTTTTCCTTGAAGAAGAAACTGAATCCCTCCCAGCTCCACATGTGTTTGTCTCTCTAACACACTTTGTGCTCCCTGGAGTGGTCTAAACATTAAGAGAATTTCCCTGCGAGGACTGATGAAGTATTACATTATTAACATTTAACATTTTCTTTGTGCAAGATTAATATGCTGCATGGCAGTAGCTCTGTGAAGCAGGCGCTGCCTCCTCCTCTCATTCTGTCTCACCATCTATACATCAGCAGGTCTGAGTCACACATAGAGGGAAAGTGTAGGAGTGAAAGGATCAGTGGAGATGGGGTTGGCTGCATCACTACCTCTGCTTTATAGGGCGGACAGGTTATTACTGCAGCAACATCAGTGGTGGAAGTTAGATGATATGTTTCTACTCCTCCTAAAGCTGGCCTAAGAGACAACAAAAAGCAAGTGTCACATAATGTTTTCTATTGATGGGAATGATTAAGCGCCAGCTTTCCATGTGTAGGCACTGCTGTATTATATGCTTTATCTCAATCTTTTTTGACTGTCCTATGACTCCCATGAAAGTACCAGACCCGGGTGTAGATATAGTCTCTTATTTGTTCTGAAAATGATGTAGTTACTCATGTCATATTTGGCTCTGGTACAAAGTTGTCTGACAACAAAACAGGCAAAGGCACCAAGACAAAACTTGCACTGATAGCTAGTTACAGATGGACATTATCAGGTACTTAATGTAAGTTTTCAGCATGCTACAGGTGACTATTAAACAAAGGACCTAGCGTGCAAACAGGCATTAACAGTCCACTTGCCAGTGGAGAATGCTGGCTCTTCCATTTAACAAGCCAAGGTGGCAAAGTCGTACTTATCAGCGTACAGGTACCTGTACAATCTAATGCAGTCAAGAAGCTCGGCTATGAATTTTACTTTTAAGTTTATAGTATGACCCCTTAGGCCCCACATGGTGGCCAAAACATTGGAAACATCTCTCAATATAATGCACTGCAGAACAACTCCACTCACTACCACTACCACTACTACTATATGTTTATCACCTCAGTAATAAACACAGTAGTAATAGCAGTACGAAGAAGATTATCTAAAAGTTTCATCAAAAAATGAAAAAGTAGAATTAATGGCAGAGCTGCTGAATTTATCGTATCCTTGTATTAGATTGTACAGGTCTACCTAATAAACTGACCAGTGTACCTTTTCATTCATTATGATGCATCAGTAGGGGGAAAATATATATTTGTTTAATCAGCAGTACTGGAGCCAAAGCAATTTTCATTCTTTGCTAATCTTGGTAATGTCCTCTGTCCCTGTTTTTGGAAAGCTTTAAAAAATGAGCTGGGTAGCGACAGCAGTGTTAGATGTAAGAAGTTCTGATCCATTACGTGTACTAGGCAGCCATGACAAAGGTGAAACAGGGAGAACGCTGTCCTGGAGGTGACAGGGGACTCCGGATGACAAACATGAGACTGTCTGCATCCTCTCTGACTGCCTGCTTAGGTCTCCATCTGTCTGCATGCAATTTTCTGCCTGTCCATTTGCTCTGTGACTGTGTGCTTCTATCTAACTGTCATTCTGTCTGTCTGTCTCTAGCCTGAAGTCTAATGTGCTTTTGACTCTAAATGTAATCTCATTTCTGACTACCCTGTCACTCTTCAGCCTGAGGTTTCAGCAGAGCATAAATAATCACATTGTGAAACGTAAATGGAATATCAATACCGCAGTCATTTTCTGAGACTGAAGGAAGGCCATATTTTAATTATCTAATAGCATGGGCTACTTGTTTAAAAGCTATGGTGGTTTTATTGTAATTAGCTAAGTAATTTGGGAGTTTCTAAAAAGGGCAGTGCCACCATCGCTGTTACCACAAACAATAGCTATATGAAACAAATTATGAAACTCAATATTTATTTTATTCATACATTTTAATGGCAGCACCATGATTTGGGATGTGAATAGTTTTAGAAATAATGTGCCAAGTAATTTCTTACTGCCCAGACTAAAGGAGATAAATGAAACCGCGCTGTCGTCACAGTGTGCCAGACACATTGCCTTATAAGTCACAAGTGACTTTGATCTAATAAGGAGAAGGCAGGTAGCCAGCTAAGTGAAACATCACTCCTGTGGCTGCTCTTTTGACCTTTTCCTGTGCAGAACAATTTGAGGGAGGGTGAGACAGACAAAGGGCCCAGGGGCCACAGCAAGAGAAGATGGGTGTAGATCGTTAGCTTTTTAGTAATATAGGCCCAGGTGGCAAACGGATGAGTGAATAGATGGAATAGATGGGCATGAAAAGGTACAAGCAATGATGAGTCATCACACAAATGGCTCAGAGTTATGATGGGGACTAGAGGGAGCTACAGGGAAAATATTTCAGGGACAAACAGACTAAACATTTTACTGTAAAACTTTCCCTAGCATACTACAAAGTTAAATGCAATGCTGATCAATAACACACACACATGCACTGTAACAGGAAGAAAATTATTATTAATTAACTACACCACATGGTGTGAAACACCAGTTTTTAAATCCTAGTGAAACATAAGAATTTCAAACACAATCGACTCTTTCTCCTCTGGTTCTGCAGTTAAGGAACTCTGAATGTAACTCGAGTTATTTCACACTCTTTGCACTCGTCTTACAGTATACTGTTACTTGACGAATACTAAAATGGAATTTTTCTTCATGTTAATATAATACAGTATATTGTGCCTGTATTATATAGCCTTTGCATGGTAAGGTGCGCAGCACTATGCTGTTCTATGGCAAGGCTTCCTGCTGCTTTCCCTTCCTCCTGAAACTACCATGACGCCGTGCTTTCACCCCCTCCACTGCACAACTTATATTACTCGTGTGGCATCAGCCCAGAAAATCCAAGCCAGCAGGACTGTCTTTTCATAGCTGACATGTGGGTATGGTATTCACACACATTCCGAACCAAATCCAGTGACATGAAACACTAAATCAAAAACAGAGCCCACTAGAAATATATATAAACAAACACTTATCACATAACTTATCATGACATGGTTTACAAATAAACACACATGCTTACCATACACTAAAAAGAATATAATTACTTAACTACAACATTTCCAAAAACACTGGGATGCTGTGTAAAATGTAAATTACATAATGCGAAGATTCACAAGGAATGTAAAATCAAATCTATTATTTAATTAGTCTATTAGCAAAAAAATCAAATGTGATCTTTTTTTGATTGTTTGTTTTGTTCTTGTTGTTTTTAAAAATATATATTCTCATTTTGAATTTGATGCAAGCAACAGGTTTCAAAAAGTTGGGGCAGGTACACTATGTTGCCAAAAGTTTTGGAACACCCCAACAGAATCATTGAATTTAGTGCAGAGAGCAAGGTCAAAGACATGGATGAGCGAGTTTGGTGTGGAGAAACTTTATTGGCGTGGAGTCCTGACCTTCACCCAACAGAACGCCTTTGGGAAGAATTAGAGCAGAGACTGTGAGCCAGGCATTCTTGTCCAACATCAGTGCTTGACCTAACAAATGTGCTTCTGCAGTACTAAATGTTTTCAATATATGTATAATACCAACAATTTTTTTATCAAATACTGTAGGTCCATTTAATTTATCGGTTGTGGGTAGAAATTATGTTTCGTAGAAACCATGCTGTTCCTAAGAAATACTCTATATACTGCAGATGGTCACACCCACCATTATCTCACTAGCTAACTTGCCTTGTATCTTATTTTTCTAAAAGAATCTATTTTGACATTATGTACTCTTTGTTGGCGTCTTCATTCATGCCTAGTTGTGGATTACTGTATTCCTGCATGATTATATTATTATATTTCAGAGAAGATTCTGGCACTACACCCATCTCTTTAATTCTGCTCTCTCCCTGTCACTCTCTCTGCTGCAGTACTTGTCCCCTGTGGACCTTCCAGCATAAACAGCCATTCATCACTGTTCAGAGGATTTAAGTCAATGGAAATTGGATTGCCATCGACTGAACTGATAAATTATGGCAAATGACAAATGAATAGGAAGCTAAATTCAAGAACTGGGAGAAATGGGAAATGGGCATAGAGGTTTCAGAGGGCATCTAATTTGAGTTAAGGGAAAGGCAGCAGACTGCATCAGAAATTCAGTTTCATTATAGAAAAACACACTGCCATGTTGCCAAATGCTTCACGGAGACATGAAAAAGTGATATATATTTGTCTGTATCCACTCCTATTAATTCACAGCAAAATGAGGTTGTGAGGCAAGTGTTATGATTTCTAGAGAGATGGCCATTGTTTATTTCTCACATCAGTATAACAGATGCTTTTGACAGATATTATGTAAAGTGAGATTAATAGTGTGCATGAATGTGCGTGTTTCTGTTCATAGGTCAAGGGGAGAGCTGATGGTTTATGAGTTTGACCAAAATCATACCATGTCATTTGGATCATAATGTTGCTCTGCAAATTTCTAAATGTTTTCTAAATGTCTAAATCAATTATAAAACATACATAATATTTACAGAATACAGTGGAACATACACACACAAACATTTTTGAAAGATTTTCCATACTTGCCATAACATATATGTATATGGTGACATATAAAAATGTCATAACCAATATTGTGATAATCATTCAGCCATGTCATACCCTACTTGCTTAAATGTCTGTATATAGAGCATGTGGGGTGGATGCGTTGTAAAGGTTTTTCATTAAGCCTCTCTAGCAGTAACACATAATACTCCCTGTGGATGGACAAAATATCATGTTGCAACATCATTCTGCTAACAATCATGCAAGATACTGAATGCATATGAACAGACATATGCTGACTGTTTCATGCAAAGCAAGGTTATTGTCATGAAGGACTGTGATGCACAAGATGGTTCTGTGTTGACAGCTGCACGCATGCTGAAGAGTTTACTGACAGAAACAAATTAGTTCCACACACTCAATGAGAAAGCATAATTAGCCAGCCCAAACAGACACACTCAGGCATGGAATTACATCCACTTGCACCCACAGCATGGAGAAACATACTGTAACTACACTGGCAAATATGCAACACACGTATACATTGATGGGTAAACTCGAGGGTGCAAACAGACTCAGCAGCTGCTGTACAAAACAAAAAGTGTGCTTATCCACTGCCACTACAAAAGTGCACTCACACATACAGGTTAAAGCACACTTCCCTAACCTAAACAATGTTAGCCTTAAAAGTAGAACATTGTGAGCGACAGCTGTTCTCTATGCAGGAAAGAAGCAAATCCTGTGGAGTGCCACAGAATACTTTCACACTTATTTTCTCCACAACAGGATGCTGGAGGACACATAACACAATGGAAGATACCCACAGTGTCATTACACACTTTTCACTTTCTCACCTTCATTTCTGCCAGAACACACACACACACACACACACAGTAAGCAACTGTTATCACATATTCTATAGTGTAGGGTAGAGAAGGAGAAAATGAGATGAGAGGGGTATTCGCTAGTAAAAGTATGTAAAGGTAGGAAGCGTGTGGAATAAAGGTGTGCATTCAGACAGAAACTATACTGCAAAATCAGCTCTATCAAAAAGGAAGCATGCTGGATTTGTTACAGTTGCAGTGGAGTGCATGGCCTGTCACCCTGCAGAAAGAGACAGATGTGTTGTATTTGCAGATGATAGGGGTCAATATGTAGAGGCTCATGCAGTGTGTGAGGGGATTGGTAGGCAGAGGGATGACCATAGAGTTTAGGGAGCGGACCATGAGAACAGATGGTTCCTGGTTGCCACCCAAGATCCCATTAAGAAAGATGGCAGGGTTGACCTATTTCTGGACCCACCATGCCGTGCAAATCCACTGCACAGAGATGGGCCGAAGATCCACATTCAGAAGTTATAATCCTGTTTCTCTTGAACATTATGGGATTACATACATTGTTACCACAGCATTAATGCAACAATCGATACGATCAGATGCTATGCTAATGAAGAACAAGAATTCAACCAACTCGTATATTCAGCTGTCTAACTAGTCATCTCCTCGGACATTGTGCCCTTGAGTGCTTAATGAGGGCTTCCTACAAATCATCTGGGGTGATGCGAGGTGCACTGCTTTTCACCTATGCTGCATATGCAGTGCCTTTGTGGGGACAGCTGTCTCACAGGGCTCAGAGAGGCACTTCCTCCTTAAGCTCCATCTGGCACTTAGTCGCTCAGTTGCTTCCTGCTCTACAGAAGTCCCCATAAACAGAATTTTACTCATTCATTGATTTTCAAATAGTTCTTTAAAAACCATTTAATATTTGGAACTGGTCATTGTTACAAATTGTATATTTTTCTTCTACTGTAGTGTTGATGGCATTACCAGCACAGGGTTCATGTTCGATTATGTTTAAGGTCATTCACCCCATATGTTTTTCCCTTTGACCCCGGGCTCAGTATCAACTGAAAACTACACTGGAGGCAGGTCATGTGTGAATGAGGTGATAAATATTTGATAAGCTGATATTGTTGAGGTGATGGGCAATACAAAAAGCCCACACATAGACCCACACAGAGGAGCAATACTGGCTAGTGTGTCATTTCCCTGGGTATAAGACACAGAAGTGGACAAAGAGTCTATTAGAAACTGGATATTTGATCCTGTGGGTGTAATGGTGGGTGGGAGGGGCTAGAATTTGTAGATTACAGAGGCTATGATTATACAAGGACAGGGGACTTTGACAGACATGTACACATAAATTCTCACTTACACACATACACCTGTCATAACCTGTAACAGCTTTCTGCGTTTGCAGTCCAGGCCCAGCAATGGCATTTTTTTCAAAACAGAGTTACTAATGATCAGAATTATCCATTTCTCATGCAGCGTGTGTCTGGTCCTAATAGTTATACACTGTGGGTAGAAATGTGTTTGTATAATTTCTTTCTCATCAGAGGAAAGCAGTGAAGTCATATTTTGCAGCAATAACAAAACAGGCTTTGTTCTTCTCACATTGGTAATTCAGCCCAGTATGAGAAACAATATGGGGGACTCCTGGGCCAAGCTGCTGCCACGGGTAGATTTAAATTTGTCTGGTAATTCAATAAGCCTGGGGGTTTACTTGATCTTTCACTAGCAGTGAAGTCATCAGGGCAAACAAATGAATGGAGATGGAGGGCTCTGCCTTTCTGCCTACCAGCCTACTAGAGGCTATCTGTCTCAATCTGCTTTGAATTTGGCTCTTCCACCTGGATAGAACGGATCTGCATCAAGCTTCTCCCACCTGTGTGAGTGTGTGCGTGT
Organism: Helostoma temminkii; assembly: GCA_900302695.1. Classification (NCBI taxonomy): domain Eukaryota; kingdom Metazoa; phylum Chordata; class Actinopteri; order Anabantiformes; family Helostomatidae; genus Helostoma; species Helostoma temminkii. The sequence continues at coordinate 39,256 of OMLM01003284.1, read as the reverse complement.
ATGGCAGACACCCCCTAATGTCAGATGACTGAGCATCACTACACAGCAGTTGCTATGGTTACCAGCCAGGTTCTGTATACGCAGATCGGAGTCTCATCTCAATTTTGATCTGCAGTGTAGTACTGATGGGAGAGCACGAGTCCCACAAAATCCCCCCACACACGCGACAGTATCAAAACACACTGCATATGTGGTGAAATACTAGTGTTTATACATCCACAACTGTAAACATTCTACTCACAGGGAGTACATCTTTTGCTGCATATCATTAGACTGAGTTCATAGGCAAACAGAGTCTTCTTGGCAGAATTATAAGCTTTCTAGAAGTAGCACAACTCACAGTAGGTGATAGGCTGGGATATCTCCATCACTAGAAACCTGTTTAAAGCAACCATTATTATAACCATTTTCTGTTTCACTCTCTCTGTCTGTCTCCACACACACACACACACACACACACACACACACATATATATACATAGAGGGCAGCTTGAGAGCATGCAATCAGAGCAGAAGATGAAAGCAAGAGGGAGCTGCGTCCGTGCCAGGAGAACTGTGTGAGTGGGGAAGTGATGAAAGAGAGGCTCATTTAGTAAATTGACAGCTCCCTTCAGGATTCTTGATCGTCTTCTCCATGAAAGGCTTGAATCCTTCTCAGCTCCCAGCTATTCTCACCAGGCGTGAAGAAAGTGTCACATTCCAGCAAACATTAACAATGAAAGTATTTTAGTTTGGATCCATGTCACTTCTGACTCCCACTGCTGTTTCATTCAGACCACAGATGCACAGTGGATGTCTGTGCAAGAGAGCATGCTGACATTAATCCTCCAATGAAACTTAAAATTTAAAAGGAAATCTAGAGAAGACGGGACCAAGAATAGATATACAGGGATGTTTTTCAATCTACATGTGACAAATACATATAGTCCATCAGTTGACATCTACTGTATGTCCTTAGACCACACCCTAAAATTCTTAGCAGATACAGGCTGGGTTCAAATGTAAAAGCTGGTTTTGAAGACCAGCTGATGCAGGTTCCCTCGTTATGAACAAGTACATAAAACAACGATACTGAACAGTCAGATTCATTTCACTCTACTGTATATTGCTCAGCACTGAAATGACAGAGTTGACGTGAAAGGTTCTACTCAGACACTGAAGTCTTTTCATGATCCAGGCAGCTAATAGAATGAGGGTAGCTGTTACAGACGACATGCTGCTCATAGCTAACCGCCTGCTGTTCAGTGGAGCTCAGTGGCAGACATCTTGACATTAGGTATTTTAGATTTGACGTAACCTCTTAGTTGAGGTAAAATGGATAAAACTACCATTTCTGCCCATTAATGTGGTACACCTGATTACACATAATGACAAATTGAAAAGATGATTTTCAAACCGTCAATCGCCATCTTCAGATATGTCCAGAAGATGAGGTTTAAATCTGGGCTATGGTTGAGCCACTCAAGGATGGTTGTTTAGTTAGTTAGTTAGTTTAGAGTTGTTTTGGCTGCATGCTTCAGGTCACTGTTGTGCTAAAAAGTGAACTGTCACTCCAGTCTTGGGTTGTAGCAGGTTATTATTAAGGATCTCTTGGGGATCTCATTTTCACAACTGTTTTCCTCTCTAAGTCAAAGTAAATAAGATGTACCTGACCTCAATTTGTTAAACTTTTCTAAATATTGTAATATTTAGTTTGGGATTTTTTTGTGTCTAAAAACATGTTCTCAATTTGTAAAGTGGTGGGAGAATGGCAACTTTATTCATTTAAAATTAATTGTGCAACACAATTGTAGGAGTCTGGATACTAGCGCACAATTTACTCTGTGACCATCTATCACTGGACAGATCTTTTGAAATATAAAACATCTAGCAATAAGGAAACTGAAAGAACAGGAAGGTAGAGTAGAGTAAATATGAGTCAGACTCCAGATACATCAGGATTTGGCAAACAGTTGGGGCACGTTGAAGGACGCTCAGCAGGGGAGCAGAACTGTAATTCAGACCAAAATAAAAGTCACAGTGACAGCATATTACTTACTGCACAAACACCACATATACCGCCTCTTGTACCTGACAAATAAATATCTCTTCCACTTACACATAAGCATGCACATGTCCACATGCACACTCACACATCGTTTTCACCTGGCAGAGGCACAGAGTGAGTTACAGCATGCCACACAAAGGCCACACAGTGAAGGCTGGACAGTGGCAGCCAAATAGCCAACTGCGGTTGCGTGAGGACTGAGAATCCGCTGGCTTCTGCAGGGATCAAATTAATTGTATGTCTCTAGTGGACGCTACATCAAACAGGTGAGTGAATGTGTACATGGCAGTGGATTAAACAGTGGATTAGTATGAAAGCCAACTTGGGTGTGGAAACCAGCCGCAATCTGTTTGCCTGAGGAAAGACCAAACTGATGTACTTATCTAAATCTGGCTTGGGCGAATGATTAGTTTCAAAAATTGCTAATGGAATTGAGGCTGGATTTGGTATTTGGGGTATTTTTATGTACTAGAAGAGGTAAAACCTACCAGAACTCTGCCAGTGAGTGTCTGAGCAGAGATCATGACACCGGCCCAGTCTTTAACTGAAGTCATCCATCCCACCTCACTGGCTGGTGCCTCCTCCTTCTCATCAGGACCTTTTGGTGCCCTGTCTGCTGCCTGATTGGCGGGATTGTTCACCTTCTGAGCTTCCTAGAAGAGAAAATAAGAATTGTTGTAAAGAACAGGAGCATGTAGGGAATGAGGAGAATCTAAGAGGGAGAATTAAAAGGCATTTGTCAATGAGGACACAAAGACATTTCTGACTACAGGCAAATCTATTTATCTATCAGGAAATTATGTACAGGCATCAAGTGATCATATGGTCCCTACTGTAAAACTGCGTCCTCTGAGGTGGAAAGCTATGGTTTCTGTTTTCTTGGGTTCATGCATGTTCATGTTCATGACAAGCTGCTGAGTTGAAAAAGGATAGCAACTGCAATCACCGCACCATGATGACATCAATCTGCTATATGAATGCATGTGTTGGACTGAATTTCAGTGCTTTAGTGTTAGATAACAACAGAATGTATGTGTAGTCCCTTACACTATACTTTCCAAATGGCTCTTTAATTTAAACGTCCCTTAAGGTAGAAAGTGTAAGACTCGTTGTTCTTGTGCATGCCTTTCAGCATTGCCTCTCGTGTCCGACTGAGTGAGCAGAGTTGCATGCTAGTTCGCTGACATGCTTTGCTTGACACAGTCACTGCGTGCAGCTGTTCCTCTCCAATTATTCACTCACTCCTGCTTTTACAAGAGTACTCAGCAATTCAGTCTTTCTCGCACAAAAAAAGAAAAGAGTGGATTTCCCTGTAGTTTTACAGCAATAGAGGCAACAAAATCCTACAATCACATACATTACACACCCAAGCAAAATATGTAGAGAAAGGTATGTATGTGTTACTCTCATCACATTAGGCAAAACAAATAACATCTATGGACAATTCCTGGGAATTGCAATGACTTTCAACACTCTTGATGACGAACCATTGCTACTTTTCAAGGAGACAGGCTCGTATTACCACAGAGTACACAAACAGCATTCGGAACACATTTTGCAATGTCCTTCCTCGCAACAAGTAGCCATCAAAACAGATTATGTGCTACGTCAAGAATGTTCCCCTGTACTGTATGTCACATTGCTTGGGTTTGTTTGTTTACATCATAACATCTAAAAATGATGTATTTGCATCTTGTTTGCATTTTTACACCCAAAACATTATATCCCTACAAAGATGAAGCAACCACTGGAGAGGCCAGTATGGGCCCGCATGCAACACAAAGACAAGCCCGGCTCAACTTTAGAATTTCTGCAGGGCTAAAGAACAATGTGATTCCAGATGAACCCAAGAGAGTGCTCTGTCCATTTCAAGAGGATTGTCTGGTCAAATTGGATTACATTTCATAATGATGTGACATGGACACAGCTGCCATTTTCCTAATTTGATTCCAACCCCGTAACAATGCCAATAAACTGGCCCTTAAAAAGCCTGACTTAGTCATAAGATCATTATTTGCTCTTGCCTTTAGGCGCCTCGTTACTACATTGGATAATTTAGTTACTTATGCTTTATATACTCAGATGGTTTAGTGTTAGGAGACTTAAACTTTTAAATTACATACGGTGTGTGATTTGAAGCTTTTATCTTTGTCACTGCATAAAATCAGTGCCTGATTATAAATTACAACTACGACTGGTGAACACATTTTTATTTTGTAGTTGTAGTAACTAATGTGTATTTTTGACATATGATTGTCACATATTAAATTTTGTATTACAAAAACATATGCAAACTAC
>OMLM01003284.1:20608-34891 GCA_900302695.1 Helostoma temminkii | reverse complement strand
GTTTAGTGTTAGGAGACTCAAACTTTTAAATTACATACGGTGTGTAATTTGAAGCTATTATCTTTGTCACTGCATAAAATCAGTGCCTGATTATAAATCAAAACTACGACTGGTGAACACATTTTTATTTTGTAGTCTTTCATAAATGTTGTAGTAACTAATATGCATTTTTGACATATGATTACAAAAACATATGCAAACCTCTACACTACCAGTCAAAGGTTTGAACACATATAGGAATTACCATGTTTTTCATGGAAAGATCCATGTCTTCAGCTGTTACAATCATTGCAAAGCGTTTTCTAATGATCAGTTATCCTTTAATTAATAAACTTGCACCAATGTGCTACTGGAAATGAGTCTAATGTTTGCTGATCCAGTATGTTTACTTAAATATTCCTTCAAAAAGAGCTTAAAAAATACTACAATAGTTCTTTACACTGTCTACACTGTATTTCTGATCAATTCAAACCTTGATTGATTTCTGTTGGCTGCAGCCTAGAGGACATGGGGAGCTGTAAACAGTTAAATAAACATACCTAAATAAATGTGCAAGCAGCATGACTAAGATTCTTTCTTCTCTTTAACTCCCAACAACCCACCAATACTCTTCAATACTTTTTCAGTACTCACTTGACTACGTAGCCAGCGTGTGTCTCACCTTTCACATGCTACAAATACTAAGCAACATGTGTATGCATTTGGGTCACGATGCAAAGGGATGTCTAAGGTTTCACTCTGCCTGGCTCTTTGCCTACTCAGTGGCATTTCAGGCATGTTGTGGTGGTGTAGTATGTACTAGTATGTGCACAGCAGTTACCTCTTAGCCAGAAGGCCCCATAATCTTCACACTCTACATACAGAGTAGCAAAACACCACATTCACTTGACACACTAGAGCTACTGTATGCCATGAATGTCGCATTTCACAGTAGCTCACAGTAGCTGTAGCTCTTCCTATGACAGTTTTCACAAGATCTGTTTTCAAGCATGCTGTAAATAGGCCTGTTGCAGCAATTTTGTTGTAAATACCACTAACTGACTGGGATGTTCCTAGTGGTTCATCTCATCACTGTAGAAATTTAATTAATCAGGACAAGAACATCAAGCTACAAGGTGATTTTGATTGTATTATTTTGTATTTGTTTACAGATAATGTATATCCACAGATATAGCAATTCTGAAATAGTAATTTTCCCAGATACACACATGAATGCTGTACACAGGCAGGATCAGTTTACTGTTTCACTGTGTGTGTTTCTGAGCATGTGTGTGGTGGAGGGGAACATATGAATAATGCATGCAGGGACAAACTGATGGATGGGCAGATCAGAAGAGACAATGTAAACATGGAATTGCTTCTAGTTCATTTGAGTGGCCGGCAGTATGCCTAAGCCAGGAGAGAGCACTGAAGCAGCTGGCCATGGGAGAATCCATCTGCCAGCTATATATATACACCTGTGATGTCAAACTGAGAGGGAGACATGCAGACAAGAGAGGAAAGAGAGGGAGCAGCAGATATGTGTCTATAACATTTTTAAATGTTTTATAAATATATATTTAATATAGATAAGTGAATATGTTAACCACAGTGCAACAGAAAGAAAGAAACAGTGCAGGTATCCTTTAGTTTAGTGAAAAGACAGTGTTTCAGATTTCACTTTCAATACAAGTGCCATGCACCCTTCCCTCAACTACTTTACCTCCACTTTTGATTCGAACCAGAGACCAGCCACCATCTCTTAATCATGTCTTGCATCACATCACATCCATCTAAATTTGCAGCCACTGCTCTTTACTATTTTACCACCACCAGTGTTCCTTTGGGGGAATTTCTTCAAATTTTGTAGTCAGTATAGTCAGAGTGAAACATTTAGTTATTTATTTATTACCTTTCCATATGTGAGTAATATTTCCAGAGCAGCTTCATTTTTACACATTTGATAAAATCTGTAACCTGCATATTGTGGAAATAAATATAAATAGCATATAAAAAACAAAACAAACAACAGCAATATTGACAACTGCAAAAATGTATTCCAGTAGAAAATATTCATAAAAGCTACAAATAGAATGTATGTACACAAACATGCTGTATGTAGCGTCAGTTCCTCGTTTAATTTAGTCTGTACGGTTATGGGAGAGGAGGAAAAACTGGAGAAGCTAAAGCAACCAGTCTTGAATAGGTCTGTTTAGGAAGAGCAATTATTATTGTTGTTGTTATTTATTTATTATTACCACCAAGTATTTTGGGATGGCTGGAGGAAAAAACAGACGTAACAACTCTGTAGCCTACATACGCACTATACAGAGTACTGAAGGTGCAAAACATCTGCAACATCTGTTTTGTTTATAATAAGGCAGTGAGGTGTAGGCTGATCTATGATATGAAGATGATGTTTGTAGGAATATTCATTACATCTCTCCACAGTGATGTAGATTCAAATATTTTGCCTAAGCTAAATGTAGATAATCATCATTTGCAAATTAAACAGGCAACATAGGAATATGATTAAGTCAATAACAGCTTTAGACTTGGGAGCATTAAACCAGCATCTAGTAAGGGTGAAATCCACAAGGGCTATGTGGGCAATATGGTTGGAGTTTATATGGATCCTCCCTTTGCTTGTGTCTTTGATGTGGCTGTGGTGATAATTTCCAGCAGTGCAGGGTTGTCTTTAAGCATGGTGTCTAGAGGGCCTTCACATTAAATGTAACAGTGAGTTGTTGTGACAAATATAGAGATATAAACATATAGGTACAGTATATTCAGCTTTCGACAAACCTTATTGTGATGATGGCGTAAGGTACGCTTCTTTATCAGAGCTATAATTACTCTCCAGAGGAGACTTGTTGTTTCATGAAGCCGTTTCAAACCCACTGAGAAGGTCTGGAGCTGGGACTCTCAGATGTCTCACTTTTTTCACACATTAAAAACCGATCACACCAGTTATAAAAATCCCTTTAAAACTGGGCAGATTTGCAAAGCGACAGCTGTGCAGAAAAAGCCTTTGTTATGCTAAAAGTTGAATTTTGCAAAACAAATATACAGTGACAATAATCAAACTAAGCTAACTTAGCAACATGACTCCACATTTGAGACTGGGTAACACAATGCAGCTCTAAGGTAATAAACCCGTGGCCATGCTCTATTAACAGTGCTCTGTACTGTGTATAAATATATTATTAGTGTGTAATTAACAAAAACTATCAACTGCTATATTTTCTTTAGCATGGAAGGTGCCTTTTATATCCACATAAGAACAAGTGGCATTCTCATGGAGGTCACCATGTTGCACCATCATGTTTCTACAATAGCCCAGAACAGACAAACCAAACGCTGGCTCCAGGAAGGGAATCACATTTTGCTTAAATCTCAGATATTCCTGGTTAATGCAGACGTAGTAGACAACATGATACCTCATGAACAACGGATGCTCCCTTGCACTTAGGGGGTTGAAATTATGGGTGGGGAGCGAGGGGTGCTTCGAAGTTTGCACATTTTATACATTGCACATTGCGCTTGCTTAATAACTGATACAACCAAACCACAAAAGCTTTAGCTTTACATATGAAAGAGGCCTCCGATCAATCCAGTTGAATCCACTGGCTGCTTTTAAGGTCTCCATATCGCAAATATTCCAAACTGATGTTTCTCATGGTTTCTGCTCTCGTTATCCCACTCTCTCCCCGTGCAAAACAACCCATCCACACCTGTCTGTCTGTCTGGTCTCTACAAGCCACCAATTACTCCAGTGGAATCAGACTGAGTAGTTTCAGCTGGGATCACGCTGCTTTAAAATTTTTGCCAGATAACAGGTGGGGGTACCAAACAAGTTTGACTGCCATCAAACTATGGTGGATCTGAGCTGCATATTCTCTTTTTCATAACATTTTCAAAATCTTAGTTAATGGAGATTTAATAAATGTAATTTTAAGATGTACATTATAGAAAATAAAAATAATTTAAATAGGTTACACACATCAATATTAGTTTGCTCTACTTGCTTCTTATGCTCGTCCAGTGTTTTCTATGGATTTTGAGAACCTTGTCTCATTTTATGTATTTTATTAATGTTAGCGTAACTGTCTAGTGATTTGAAACAATTAAATGCCTAACGAACATGTGTTACTATTACTTAGCTTTTTTCATAAACAAGTAATTCAGTGTTGACAGCATGCAGGAATTTACAACCATCTCATAAACAAAACAAATTTGATACATTCTACCCTAACACTATGTTAACAGCACATGTTAATTTCAAAAGTGGTTATGCTTTAAGTTTTTATATAAAGACAGGATTGTACCAATTAACTGAGCACACATGGGAGGACTGATAATAATGAGCAAGAGAGAGACAGATAAAACGTGACACAGAAAAGAAGACAGAAACTGACAGTGAGAAATTTACAGGACAAGGACAAAAAGACAGAGGCTGTGGGAGATGAAGAAGGACAACCAGTCAGAGGGAGGTAAGATGATAGAATGACAGAACAATAATGGAAAGGGGCAGAGATAATGACAGTGAGATACAAATTATAAGACATCAAGAGAGACAGGACACTGAGCAAACACGGGACAGACAAACAGAGAGAGAGGGAAGATAGTGACAGAAAAACAAAGATACTGCAAGACAGGGAGATAAACAAGTGGGTGAAAGACAGACAGCTGGACAGATTAGGAACAAGAGGAATGGGAAGTGAGAGTGAGAGACCAGAGACAGACAGAGAGACAGAAAGAAAAGACACAGAGACAGAGACATGCTCATGTGACTCCGCTGATCTAACAGGACTTGGCTTTAGCACAGCTGTTCCTCTGGCTTCGGTCCTCATCGCTGGGGAAAACTCTATTCCAGTGTGAGAAGCTATTTATAGCTTTACCCAGGGAGACGTGAAACTAGCCAATCTTATAACACGCTCTGTTCCCCCTGTTTGCTATTTTAATGCCAGTACAGTTACCCAGAGCGCCTGGGTTACAGACCTACACTGGGTCACAACAAAGGGAAAGGAAGAAAAACAGGGAACCTCTTCACATGCTAATGCACACATACACAGGTGCAATGCTGAATTTGAAAACACCATGTGGACAAAAGCTGTTATTTCTGTGGATAGCTCATGCTCACTGAATAATACACAACTAACTGACATAATTATGGTCACGCCATAGGAAGTGACATGTGACTTGTGTATCTTTGGATAAAAGCATCTGCCAAATGCCTAAATGTTTCTCTGCTGTGAAGATATCACCACAGTTAGTGTTCAAATGTTTCTATGATCAAAGTATTCTATTACTGCAGTACTGAAAACCTCTTTTCCATACTGTATTAGTGCAACATATATAGAGGATAATGCGCAAAAAACTCCATGAACCGAAGACCCTTTTTTTATTACATTTCAACATTACACAAATGTCGTTTACAGAGTATGTGTAGCAGCAGAGTAAACCTGCACGTAAATGAATACATAAGCCACAAAGACTAGATTTAAGTTTGGAGGGGAAATGCTTATAATAATGGTTATGTGCTAAGTGGTTTACGATCAGAGGTCCAAGAAGACCAACAATATTACAATGTTAGCATTAGTTACACAAAGAATACCAAAGCTTTCGGTGCCACTGAAAAGGTTTTCTGTCTCCAGAATCACATTAGTCCTGTGCTGCCCCTATGTGCCCAGCCTATTTTGAGCACTGCAGGCCAGAGTAGGATTAGTTGATTTGTGGACACTGTGGAAACAGATGATATTCACAATGTCTGCAAACAGGAGGACAAGCCATAGGGTTTACATCTCTGCTGGACAGCACCATCAATCTGCACAACAGGACAGGAACTCCTTCCTCAAAATGGCTGCAATCCAAGTATGTTTATTATGTCCCAGTTGTGACGTTTCCTCAGCCAGCAGAGAGAAACAATAGTGATGTAAAAAAACATAATGTAAGCCTGGCAGCAAATGCTGTCCACGATGTCCTTCCGCTCAAACAAAAGTGGGCAGAATAAAGACACTGTTACTTCCCTATGACTCGAGGGAGAATGCATGAAAAAATCTTGAACGTACACTCGTGTTCATTCATAACGCTGTAGTTCACCTCTTCCATTGATACAACATTTCAAGCCCCAGTGGTCTGGGATAAAAATAGACGATGCAGTAAATGATGGGGGACTGAAAGGTCAGCATTTGTCATCCATGTCTTTGAGTTTTAATGTCATCGGATAATAGACGGCCAGTGGCTTAAATGAGGGCATGCCAACAATGAAGGCTATATAATAAAAAATTTAAATTATTTAACGCATGGCTTTATTTCTCTTCCCTCTAGGTGCAGTTTTTTGCCAGCTGAAAGCTGTACTAGCTTTAAAAGGTAGGGAACAAACCAGATAACACAAACCACTGGTTTCACTTAGTTTACAGTATGTGTCTAAACAATAAATAGCACTGCATCAATTTCAGATCTCAAAAATTAATATCATTAATATCAATATATTATTTCTTTTGTGGTCTCTGTTACTTTGTGAAACCCTGAGAGAAGGGTTATACCATCAGATCACTGAAATATGCCCCCAACAGTCAAGTCTCCATACTGTGAAGCCTAATATTTCACTGTAAACAAGGTAAGCGGCTGCTAATCATGTCCTGCACCTCTGGCAAAAAGCTTGTCACCCATTCTGCTGACCTTTGCTTCCACTCTGTTTGGCTGCAAGTACAAATAATTAATCGGCACAGACACCAGACATTAGAAGGACGTATTATCTCAGACTCTCAGACAACATAAAAATAAGAGACAACATTATTTACTTAAATGCAGATGGTTTAGTGCCAACTTAACTTCCCTCGTGTGAGGAAAATCTCATTTTCCTCCACATATGAACATGCAAACAGTGTTTATTTAATTCTTGACAGGTTATTATATATATCATTTATTTCACCTATATAGAGATGGCTTTTATTATGATGATACAAACAGGCTCACGCTTAACAAAAAAAACACAGATGCCCTTCAATGCACTTGCAGACACGCAAGAATATCGAAGTAGTGGTTGTCAAATTAAGAATGAAAATCCCAGTTTATATTATCTGCAGAAAGAAATGGTAACCAAGATGTGTTCTGACCTAGACTAAAACCTACATTTTTCCAGAGGGAGTTACATACCTTTTATCCAATCAGAGAGTAGGTGGAATAAAGAAAAGTAACATGCTTGAATGACACCAGCCTCTATAGTACTGTAACCATTAGTGGCACAATTACCCGAGGCTAATTTCCACCATTTTGTTACTGGATGAATATACATATGAAGAATTCAAGATGTGCACAGTTTAAAATGTCCTAACAAGCTCCTAAAGCACACACATATCACAAAAATATGCATGTTCAACGTTTCATTTTTTTAAAATGCTGTGATATTCCTCTAAATGACATCGCTGTCCTTGTGATATTCCTGCTGCTTAGAACCGCCAACCTCTACCTGTTCAGCTATACTGTGAAGGTTGACTCAATTTTCCATCATAGCTCTTATATCCTGACTTTCATTCATCCAAGGGCACTGGACAATTTTGTGTCTGTATGTGTGTTAAGGGCAGTGATTGATTCCATTTCATCTGGTGCTCGGTTTGTGTCAGCATCTCTTACCACACCTATGAATCAGGAGGTAATAGCGTGCCTCCAAGCTCACAGCCTGTCTGGGCTAACCACTGGAATCTGTGGCTGAACTCATATCTCTACTAACAGAGCTCCATCAGCAGCAGGACACTCTCAATTAAACACACCACCACAGAGCCAAAAAAAATAAGGGCATAGCAAGGTCACCATATTTCAAAACAGCAGTCATCTTATTCAAATAAAAGTACATATTTGAAGAAAAACACTGTAGTATGAAATGTGACATACAATTTAATATTCTTTAACATTAATAAACTAGTGGCTAGTAGAATAAATAATAAGAAAAGATTTAAGATAACCTGCTGAATTAACATACATACATGTGCACGTTTCTGGCACTGCAGAGATTTTTGATACATTATGTAAACGTAGAGACATCAAGATAAAGTAGTAGTAGAACAGTACTTTTATACTGTACCTTTAAAATAATTGAAATGTCTTTTCCTTCATAATGTGGACAATTCTGGATATGAAGAACCAACATGCCTACTCTCAAAAGCTTATTTGGCCAACAAGGACCTTAACAGGTTAAGTTTGGGAGTTTTATTACTATTTATTCACCAACTTTCAATCTTTCTGAAAGCAATCACCTAATGTTTCCAACATTTTATATAATTCAATATATTAAAAAAGATACAAATGGTACTAAAACACTTACTTATGATATTAATTATGTTGACAGAGGTGGGATATTATGTATTATTATTGGGATATTATTCACTAAAGCACTTTAATTAACTTAAGTTGGATTTATTTATAATTCAGTTTAAGAGATAGTCGTCTGTAGAGGTCTTTTTATAAAATTTTATAAAACCTGTCTTTACCCTGATCCACTGATCCACAGCCCTCCAACTTAACATATAACAGTCACATAAAATAGGTGGGCACTGCCTTCTGGCAGGAAAGGTCCTTTTTGGAAGAGATGTTTTCCATGGACAGAAACAACCAAGAGGGTAACAATAAATAGCATCACAGCAGTTTCAGACCAAGGTAGCTATTGCCCTAATTGGCTCCCTGCTGTCTAAACCGTACTGATCAATAACCCTGCTTTATAAAGAGCAACACCCAGACACGAGTAGCAGATTAATTTTTCAGCAGCAGCATTTTTTTGTAGTTTTAAGTTGAAAGCTACTGGAACCTGTGGAACTTGTTTTACACCAAGAGTTCACCCTTTCTAGCAAACCCACAGGATGTGCTCAGTTTTCAACATACTTATTGCTTTTAATATATTCTTGTTTAAATGGAGAGGTGTGATTCATTCAACTGTGATTTATATGTGTGTTTTATACTGAAAGGACTTCCTCATCATTTGTAAAACATTGTATACTTTATAACATACACACATACATACAAGCATCAACTAAATCAGTTATTGTCATTAAAGAATTTTTTTTTCCTGAAACGTAGACCTACATTTAGTGTAACAAATAACAAGGTCATAATATAGCAGGTATACTCATCCTTTTTTAACATGATACAGCATGTATATTAATTTATAATGTTTGCTACAATCAACAAGTAATGAATATCTGTGAGTTCTCAAATTGGTTAATCTCTTTGTATGATCTTGTTTGATATGACAACACATGCCTAGCCACCATCCAATCCCAGCACTATTAAAACTTCCTCAGTTGGCTGACCATGAATCCACCCCCGTGGTACTGCTTGAGGTAAACAGTACAGCCACATATCCCTCTATCTTACCATTCTCAGTTTTTCCTCTTCTACCTCTAAAGTTACCTCTTTTCCTTTATCCTACAGATTTCTCTTTCTCTTCAGTTTCTCTCTATTGCTTTTTGATTTTTCCTCTCTTCTCTTTTCCACTCCACTCCACTCCACCGGCTTAAGAGGAGCCTAAGGAGACCAAGGAGATTAGGCTCTCTCTACTTGAGAGACAGGTCTCATTACCTTTATCTTCTCCTGATGCAATAATACTCTCAAAACTCTCTCTGATGCCAGCCAGTGCACATAACTATATGAATTTATTTAGCTCAGCCAAAGCCACATGTCCACATGATGTGGAACAACTGGAAATGAAGTATGGGTTTGAATTTTAATGAGCAATTCCCCTGGTTAATTGTTTGATAACTGTAAAAAGACCAATTTGGCTAATGGGGAGCATTAGCCAAATTGCTAGATTTAAATTCTATTTTCTGAGAATGTGTTGATTCCACAAATTGTACTACACAATACAGGGGTCAACAATGTTATTTGAGAAATGTTCTCGTTAAAGGCAGTCATCTGAGCTTAATGACTCAGAGACTTGCCCTTGATTTGAGAACAGCTCAGAGGCTAACAAATGCAAGTGCAAATGATTTCCTAACTCTAGGCTCATTTAATCATTTTAAATTTAGATCTCACGCCTCCCACTGGGGAAAATAAATCAGCTTCCCATTCAGAATTTGCATGTTGTAACCCGCGAGTTAGGAAGAGGAAACAGGGAGAGGACACAGTGGGGATTGTTATGGCTTGTGTTCTCCTATCAGCCCACACTATGGCCCCCAGTGTGTTCCACAGGGAAGGTTGTGTTTCTTTTCTGTGACCCCAGACAGAGAAGGCTTTGACCTCAGCTAACAAGATCCATTAAGAGGAGCTGAAGTCTGGATGAAACATTGGAGCAAGTGTGTATACATGTTCTCGAGCCTACAGAAAATCAGTGTAATTATGCAAGAAGGCAGCACAGCAAACCAATCTGTGCGTTTAGAAGAAAGGTCATTGCCTTTGGAGGAACACTGGATCGTACAGCACAGCATTAAGGCTGTATGTGATATCAAGTGTAAAGAGGGCTGAAGGGTGGACTGAGGCATCCTTTATCTATCTGTCACTGCATGGTGCTCAACTTTACCAAATCAAACCATTTTTAATGTAGAAAGGAATATTATACAAGGCATGCAGAGCTCAGGACAAGCACTCTGCGTACAAGTCGTGTTATGTTTGTGTTCACCGTCGGCTCTGGTTTCAGCAATGATCTGCCAGTTCCTGTTAGTGGAGATGCTGTTGTGTTTGGGACAGGTTTGGGATTTGAGGAGCTGACAGAAAGCATTGGGGGATTGCCTTTCGCCTGAGGTCGACCGAGGCTTTCCCTGTGATGTTGCTGTGCTGTTGGGGTGGTGAAGAAAACCACCTCCCCAGAGTCAGCAATTTGACCCTGACAGGCTTGGTACAGTCTGCACTGTTGAACTCAAATAAACAACACAAAAAAATTCAGCACAAAAATAAAAAGCGTTGTCAGGGTGCATTTGAGAAAGAGTTGGCAACAGCTTTCACATGGGATGATGTGAAGACTGAATCAGCTCTCCTCTACTGTCCACACAGTGTGTACTTAATCACTGCAGCACTGTACAAACCCAAGGACAAGTCACTGGGGGTGACACACAGAATGTGTTATGGCTGCATTTGCGTGATGGAGGGTGTACTTTATGAAATTATATTGATGCAACAATGCAGGCAACCAGTGCATGTGTGTGCGTGACAAAGTGTGATTCATAATGAAGCAGCTAGAACTCTTCAAAGCTCTACATGATCACTTGCTGTCCTTGCAGATGACAACTACAATGATGTACTAGTATATACTATATGTTATAATGTGTGTGGACAAGAGAGGGGGGCAATTATAAGGCTTAAACAAAGCCAACAACATACACCGTGGCTGCAAACATACACATATTTCTGCTATGCAAATGTTTTATTTGAGTGACACAATGTACATTCTATCATAATGAAGACAGTTTAAAATTTATCTGGGTTTTAAGACACTGTACAGCAGTAATCCACACATCTAGATGCATTATGCCTGTTGCATTGAAGTAACCTTTAGCTCATGAGCTTCTCTTTAAACAGTCATATGGAAATCCACGTCACTAATCCCTAGCCTTAGTGCATTTATTTAACAGGCTCTAGATGGCCAGTGAAGGTTTACTGTAAGAAAGTGTTTCTTTCCTCTTCACTAGCTAAGAGCAGCTCTTAATCAATATTGTTTTAAGTGCTTTTTACAGCTCAGCACCAGGCTCATTTGTCAAAATAAAAGCCTTAAGAGCCTCAGGGACTAATCAAAAGGGATAAAGCAACAAGGAAATTTGCAGCTTGGTAACATGAGAAGGAGTCCAGGAGGGACGGGGAGGCGCACAATTGTGGTTTAAACATGTTCAGTAGTGGTGTCAGGTTACAGTATGCTGTTAAAATTTCTATATTATGGCAGTTTTTGTGTATGATGAGCTGATACCCTTCAAGAGTAACATGTCTTATTTTGTCATAATATTTAAAGCATGATACAAATAACATTTATATTTCCAATAAATTCTGTAATATTGTGAACTAACATCCCATGTGTAATTTTTCTGCTCTGTTAGGAACATATTTTGATCAAATTGGTAATATTATAAACAATGCAAAATAGGAATCCCTGGCAAGTTGCAAGTCATTTCACAGTCACAAGTCACACTTTTAAAAATAATCTTTACAAATGTAATCAGTATTAAAATTAAAATTGTTTTATCAATGCGTTCAATACAAGCATCAGCAACACAAACATGCAATTCCAGTACCCCAAGACCGTCAAAGTCCAAACTACAACTCTATCAACAGAAATCCAGTGTGATTGTGCATATAGCACAGGCAAAGATGAGACCATGATGGACAAACATCACTCTCATAAGAGCAGTCCATCGCTCATTGCTTGTCGCTTAGCAACAGGGACCTGGCGGGCAGACAGTAGGTGTGTGAGACAGTGTGTGTGTGGGAGGGAAGGATTGGAGGAGGGGGGTAGTGAGAGGGACACAAGCAGAGCAACAGGGAGAAAAAGACACACAGGCAAGCTGAAAGAGAAAGACAGAAGAGACGTGATGCAAGGCGCCTGTGGGAGTGATGTGGCTAATGTCAATAAATGAATGTGTAGAGTAATCACCTAAGTAAAAATTCAGTATCAACATAAAAACAGTGTTCAGCCATCTGATGCCATTTTTACCTCATTCTTGGCCTCCTGGCTAGATATGTGCATTTGACTAAATTCACACAACCTTGTTTGTCAGTAAAGTTGACTTACACCATTTAGCTCAAGAGACTACATGCACATCATTTGAGCATTAAGCCACGTATGAATGACTGGAAATATATTTTAGCACTACAACAGAAGTAAATGAACAATATTTTACAATGTACAGACAAGCGTATTCCTGAGTAGCTGTAACATAAAAGCTGCTCGGTTGTTGCCTCAAAAAATAATTCGTTTTTTCCACCACTGGCCATGCAGCTGTTTATAGACATGAGTTCACACTGTGTGTTTTGTGATCTGATGTAACACCACAATACTCTAATTCAAAGACTAAAGTAATGCACCATTTGTCTGTTGATAATTATATATTTATCTGAATCTTTGACACTACAGCTGCAGTTGCCAGAGAATATAATATCATGCACCCAATGCTGGTCAACCTATCCACAATCTTTTACCACCTCCCATGGTACAATCTAATTTCCATCTCTATGACCCTGAATTCCCAGATATAAGCCAGTATGGAAAATGAATGAGAACATTAACTGTGTAAAAGGCCACTTGACAATGTGAAATGGTATGACATTTAGAGAATTACTCCTCTACATGAGCCAATGCATAGCTAACACCTGATCCATTCCCACTCTCACCAGTATATTAACTTTGGTTACAATAATATTCCTTAGAGACAGAGTTTGTCCTTGAACCATGTTTTAAGTTTTAAAGTACAGACTATGTTCATTTGAACCATAGCCAGTGTTTCTGCAACTCACACAATTATTTTGAGACGATGATTATTTCTGCATTAAAAGGTGCAGCAGTAGGCAAAGGAAGGACATTCTAAAAATGCAGGTGGCAAAATACCAAAATACCATCACATTATTTTTAGCTCAGTGGAGGGTGAAAAAAGGTCCCAAGTGCAAGCTCAGTACACACTCAGCCCTCACACCATGAGGTTTACAAGACATAGCATATTCCTCTTCATTTGTCTAATGTCACCAACAGCAGCCAGGTCTCAAGGAAATGTCAATGACACGGATAGAGCTGCACTAGATAAACTTAAGAATGCTACAGTTTAATCATACTTGATCATAACACAGTAGCTGACCATTGAGTGCTATACCACTTGAGCCAATACAAATCCAATGCCTACTTCTCATGCTGTGTCATTCATTCTTAAGGTCTTTCACTTGTTGAGCCTTTTAACTGGCAATTAGGTCCTGAGCAGCTCACACGGCGTGATCTGCTTGGAAATTCTATTTGATTAAATGATTCCATTTAATCAAATCTATAATTGGAGATATTTTCAATGACTTCTGTTTCAAATAGCATAAAAGATTAAATTTGGCAGCACCTGTCAGTCCATAAGCACAGTGCAGCTAAATACTCCAAGAAAACGAGGCACTTTCTTGATCAACTTGTTGACGGAAAAAATCTAATAGACGTGTGTTGCAGTTGCAAGAAAGCTGCCTCCAAATACCCTTATCTGTCAACAATGACAGACAGAGAACACCCAAGTGTGCCTGAAAAAACATTATGCAAATGGCCAGAAACCAAACACCAAAGACTTTTTCTAGCATGCGCAACTGTGTGTGTGTGTGTGTGTGTGTGTGTGTGTGTGTGTGTGTGTGTGTGTGTAGATCGGA
>OMLM01003284.1:1197-20581 GCA_900302695.1 Helostoma temminkii | reverse complement strand
TTTTTGTTTTTGTTCCACTACATATAGCTGAGAAAATAACATGTATTTGTTCATATAATGTAGTTATAGTACACATGGCTCATTACCCACAATACATTATCCACTGTACATCAAAAACTATATTTTGGTATGTATACACATTTCAATCAGTCTGAGGACACAATCATCAATATATATTCTTATGTTTCCCCAGTAGCACACAGTACATGTAAGTAGGAGATAAATCTGACAGGGTCTGATGGGTGAAATTACACAGAGGTCTTTTCCTGCTTAATCAGAGCATGCTGCTTCCCTACAGCTGTTGTTTACTATTTAAGTGGGATTGGGGCCAAGTTTTGCTGCGTAGTTCCAGGAGACAGCACTGATCTCATGGTTGTTCCCAGAATGCCTCAGTCTTTGAGATCATTTCCTGCGGAGTGTCAAGCTAGTGGGGACAAAGGCCCTCTGCTCTCTAACCACAAGACTAGAAAGACAGTAAAGAAAGTACAGTCATTACAGGTTGAACTATTTCTTTGTCATATTCTTCCTCCTACTTTCTCTGTTGCCAACACGTATTTATAATAATACATAAATGACCAGACTTGGACATAACAGAATCAATTCTGCGGAGCTAAGGTCAAAAGTGCTGTACATGTATAATGCACTGTATATTGTGGGCATTGGGTTATTGATTTATGAATTTCAGGGTAAAGAGTGCCACCTTCCAGCTAAGTTTCATCAATAATGCAGCTACAGTATCTGTGTCCACGTGAGACATCAACGACACACTGGCTTCTCAATTATTAATGAGGGATTCCACCTGTAGCACCTCAGCTATAATGTTATTTATCCCATAGGACATTTTTCAAGAGCTCTATACAAGCTATTAAATGCAGTGTTTGCAGTGGTCCTGGACTGATATTATGAAGACCTGCCATTTCTTTTTTATTCAGTTATTCATTTGTTGTCTGCCTCTTTGCCTCTAACTGTTCTGTCATTACCCCAGTCCTTCCTTCCTTCTTACTCACCTGATTCCCCACACCCAGCTGCTCACCTGTCTCCTAGTGTCTATTCACCATCCGCACCTTCAGAAAACAAAGTAGTTTGTTTATTAGACCACAACTTCTGTGTAATCCCTCAGACATGGCAGGGCTATCACTTTCACTGTGTCACCAAAAATGAACTCTGCTCCTCTGTGAACAGGCAATCATAAGGTGCCAGCCTGCGAGGAGGTCAAACCAAGGTCAGACTGTATCACAGAACAGGGTCCACAAGCTAAAGAAGGTAGGACAAAAATGCGCTCACACTTTACATATAAGCAGCAAGTACGGTTCACTTGTCTTAACAACTGAAATACAATCTGTTAATTAGTAAGAATTCTATCCGCTGTAGTTTGCCCTGCTTCTGCTTTTTAACCTTTCCTTTTCCCAACTACTTTCTGGCACACCATTTTACTTGTTTCCAGTACCACTTAATTTCGGTCCCGTTTTGCATTAATGCACACTACCACTCAAAGGTTTGGACATTTATAGAAACGACCATATTATTAAAGGAAGTCAGAGTTTATAACATCTAACTAATCACAAATACAGCGTAGACAATGTTCATTTTGTTAATGCCTAGTGTAGCTGGAACATTTACATACAACTACAGAGGCTTACAACCAGCAAACATTAATACTGTCTTCCAATAGTATAGTTTAGTTTAGTATAGTTTGCAAGGTTTATTAATTTAAAATGTTAAATAATCATTAGAAAACCACTTTGCATGGCTTTTGATGGTAACACAGCTGAAGACATGCATCTTTTGATGACAAACATAATAAATCTTGTGTGTCCAAATGTGTATTGTATGCGAACTGATACAGAGGTTGCACAGAAAATAAACCACCACCTGTGTGCCATGCACACCCTAAACAACCTTAAAACGTGACATTTTAATGGTGTGTGAATAAAAACAGCAGGGCTAAGACTGGCCCTGACACTGCAGTAAATCACATTATGCATTGCAATCTCTTATATCATGGACACTGCTATTCTGCCCACTGGCTTTCCACTGCTGTGCCAACTCTCCTCTCAGTATTTCATTACTCTAAAATGAAAGCCAGGGACATCACAGGGTAACACTGACATATTCATAATGTTTGGGTTATTGAATGTTTTGTATGCAAAGTGTCCTTAGTCAACGTGGTTGCGTTGTAACAAAAAACCTCTCTTTCTTTGTGTTATAGGACCGGAGTGTGGAAATGGACGTAATGACTAGACTCTGGAATCCTTAACAAGGCTAAGCAAGATCCTCTTTATCTATTTATAACAAGGAGATGTATTTCTCGACTTGTGTGTCTTTGTTCTTATCACCAGCATGCATTTTTAAAAATCACATAAACCCTGTATTTCTAACACCCACATACACCCCTCGCCAAGAATGGGTTGCTTTGATCGACAGGGAGCGTGGCAGTGATGGTCAGAGGCTGTTTGTCAGAGTAATTACAGAGCAGCCATGTTAGCAGGCCAGGGCTAGTCCCACAGGAAGAGGAAACAGCAGTATGGTGCAGCTACACTTCAAAAGACAACCTGTCTGTGTGCACTGGTCTGTCATGTGAGACGATAGACGGCTAATTTCTCCTGCGACCCTTGTCAACTTTAACCCTGACCCCTTTTGAGAAAGGTGAAAGGCTCCTTCTCCAGTGACGCCGTAGTCGTAGTTTTCCATTTCTGATGCCCTGAACAGGAGTCAACTCCCTAAAAGTGAAGGGTAAAGCACCATGAAATAAAGACAGAAGGGCCAATTAATGTTTCCATGAGTTGTACACAATTCAAAAATCCAAGGATTACATGTTTACTTCTTTAATGCTGTCCATCTTTCTCCACTTCAATGTTGTCTTGTCACACTCTAAGTGGCTGTTGAAGGAAACTCTTTTCCAGTGTTTTAATAATGCTATGTTTCCACGTCATCTGTGACCTGTCCCCTTGTGTTGATCCTTGAGGGTAGAGAGCCAAATGAACAATAAGGGCTTCACAGCATAGACCAGTGTGGCCTGACTACCAAAGTCACAGACTGTAGCTGCTTTGGGAGAACATAAGGGAGACCTGAAGGGCAATGACAGATGAAGATGCTTTGGAACAGCAGAAAGGTAAATATGAAGAGAATAGTGGACAGGCAATCAAAGGGAACAGAAGAACACATAAGAAAAACAATAGAGTATGGACTAATATTACATAATCAAAACAAAGGCTATAAAGTCAACAAAAGGAGAAATTAACAAGCAAAATAAAGAGAGAACATGGATCCCTGAAACTTTTCAGTATACATCTGTTGGTCATCCGAGAGAAAAGCAAGTTCAGTGGTCTCGTATCTGCACCCATTTCAGAGATGAATGCACAGAGCCTGGCTGTGATGAACTCAAACACTTCAAATATACAAGGACCCACAGAAAATAGACACATTTCTGTAATACGCTTTTATAAACAGTAACAGCATATTCCAGTGATATCAGTCTCTCTGTTTGCTGTTCACACACTACATCACATTACATGCCTTAATTCTCAGTTTTCATATCTGATCATTTTATGTTGATGGTTCACATTAATGTTTGTAAATGACGTGTATTCAGCTCTGGTGTCAACTTCACTGCGGTCCTAAACTACCATGCATGTACAAGTGTAACTGAAATATGAGCCAAATGTGTGTAACAATTACTAGATCTGTGCATTAGTCAATTGTACAATTTAATCATATATTAAATATATTGTCCATGAATCAAAGTAGCAGGCTATAGCTTGCTGTAATGTGTAAAATAACATTAAACCAATTTGAAGGAATATACCCATTTGTGTTGCTTAATAACAACTATTTTTTTGACAGAAAACTAACTGTTTAAATAAACAAATCACAAAATCATAATCTTTTGTCACTTATCATAGCATTGCTATTTATTAATCAACTAATAAATAACATTGTTAACATTGCAGCTGTAAAGTCTCAATTAAAGGCTTGTGTGGGACAGCTCTTTCAGTCCCACACCTGCCAACACAGATGCCAGACCATTACTGCCTGTTCCTGCAGATGTGCCAATGCAATGTCACTGCCGGCTCCTGAGATTCTGACCACTCCTGTCTGCAAAAACGTTTCTATTAAAAACCTTTCAGACCAGTCCAACAGGGAAAATATAACAAATCAGTCCTTATGGATTATTGCAATGCAATGTTTTAACAATTACTCAAAAGACCACCTTCAGAAGACACTAACTGAAAATAAGCTGTGCTGTGAGGCTCCAGTAGTGACATTATTGTTACGATTTAAAAATCTGAATAGAAAAAATGTTGTTTTTCAACCCCTTAATAAATGTAATTACAATTTATTGACCCGAATGCAAGATTCATTTAATGTATATAAAAACAAGCAATATTTTCATTAAGTATCAAGCTAACTTTAAAACTACATAATCAGTCAGGGTCTTATTGATATTTTCACTGGAGTTTAAGTTTTCATATAAAATCTCACTTTTTGGCAACTTGTCCAAGTATATTTTCTAACAAGGCTAGTAAAAGGCATACACGACTTCAATGTTTTCACTCACACAGTGACACACTGTTTCTCTGCTGCTTATTGACATCACAGTCATGAAAGGATTTCATGACGTGTTTGAGCTGCTTGATTTCTACATGGCGCACTTATTAGTCATGCAAACATTAACACTGAGCAAATGTATGCCTCTGGTATTAATGAAGTTTTTTAAATTTTGAATTTATATTTCCCAGAGAACGAATCCTATTGATTCTAAACACTCATCAGCTTCTGCCCAGTGGCATCCCTGAGGCCAAAATGTCAACTTTGCAACTAATATAATCTAATATGCATAATCTAATAAGCATATTGCCATGAAATTTGTTGAGCAAATACTCCCAAGGGGGTAAACTCCTTTAGCCCACACTCTTAGGACAAACTTTTAATTTTTTGCCCCTCTACTGGTAAGCATACTATCTACTATCATCAGTATGTTTGCTGCTTCCGTTATTTGAAACAATTGGACATTTGTTTATCGATTTGTATATAAAATAATTTGTTTGTTAATATACAGTATACTGTTGCCTTACTTTGATCTTGGACCAGTTTTCCACCAGGTGCCTCTACAGCTTATTATTTTCTCTGCAACACATAGCGATATGAGGATGCATTCTTGCTATGCACTCTAATGCTGCCATACTAACATGTTCACAGACTTGCTTAGTTTCAAAGCACCCAATTAAACCCTGCTTTTGAGATGTGACTTTTGAGATGAACTCCAACAACTTGTTTATTAAAGTCTTCTTTTTGCTCCAAAAAGCAAGCATATAATTTTAGTGGTAGATAAAATTCAGTTTGATTGTAACATTGTTTTAGATTATTAAATGTAATCTTTTTCAAAGGCCGTTCTGATTTTTACACTAACTTACGTTTTTCATGTCTCTTTTTGAGCAAACAATTGAAACGTCTAACAACCAAGTATTATACTCCCCAGCACTGACATGCTTGCTCAGTTTGCATTCCTGAGCTCTCCATGGTGCTGAAAGTCTAATGTGCAGAATAGCTGAGGCCTATGACCAATGTGTCTAACACATCCTGCCAAAACAGAGATGGAGCACAATTGCTATGTGGCACCACAGCCATGGATTCCATGTCTCAGTTGAGCACCACAGACAGCATTGCATTGTGTGAATACTAGAAACTAATCCCTGCTGCATTCCTGGTGAACATCATAACCACAAATTTCAATATAGGCGAGAAACTTGCCAGAAACATCAAGACTGAAAAGTGATAATACAAATTATTTATCGCACATATGTACATCTGCCTGCCAATGACACTCAACTGTTCTCCCACATTTCTATTTCAAATAATTACCACTGGGGCCACATTTCTGCAACTTAACCCCCAGTTAATTGAAATGACCATACTACTTCTATTTTAACACAGGACAACTGGCACAGCAATTGAATACAAAGAATGAGACAATACATCTGGCAGTGAATCCATAACAAGCAACTTCATAACAGATGTCTATTACAGATACATAATGTGCAGGTCCAGCATCTGTCATCCCATTAGTATTAGTATTATATAGTAACTGATATGACCACCAGACCAATTAGTCCATACTATACAAATTCCTTTTCTTTTATATCACGCATGCAGTCGACGGTCAGACTGTTGGACAAATGGAGCTTAAAAACCTAGTACATGCAACCTTAAGTACTGAAGTACTCAAATCTTAAAAGATCTTCTTCAAAAGTAGAGATACGTTGCATTTTTAATTGCATTTTTTATTCTTAATGTATTTCAAAATGACTTCTGTTTATGTGTAAGACATTTAACAAATCAGATTACAAATATCTATTGTCCAACTGGTTCCCAGAGGGGCAGCTAAGACACTTGATAGTCTTACAACTACTTAAATTACTTTACTGTAGCTCACTGGCATAAGCTGTTCAAAAGCATTATCGTAGCTCTACGTTATCATTCATCTTTAATGAGGCATCCAGCAATGAACCCAAGCACTCTGTGCATCTGTACATGATGTCTACACATGCTGTCACTTGGGGCCCAACAATGGGCGTATCATCTTACAAAGATCATGTCACTCTGAAATTGCCCCCCCCTCACTTGATTCTAGATACATTTCAGTTTTCAAAGCAAATGGTACAGCAGCAGATTGAACCTAAATGAGCGCGGACCTTCTGGGATTTCAATTTTGCAAGCATCAAACAAGGTTGTAATTGACAACTAGGCTATTTATTCTAAGCAGTCACTCTGGAAAATGTCAGAGGAAGAGGTACAATAATTGTGTGGCAGGCCCTCCCAATTTAGTTAACAGGGTTCATCTTATAGTTTGCCCTTCGTTGTGTTTACCCTTAAAACATGCAATTGATTCTTGTACTCACTAAACTAACAGACACTGACTGGGGTGCTACTAAATGACATCCAATCTTAGCATTGTGGCATGGTGTTTATGCACTATATTTGCATTCAGAGAGAAAGCGGAGTCTGCTCTTAGCCTAGGAAAATGACTTTATTAGCCAGCCATTGGAGGTTAAATGAAACTCCTAATAAAGGCCGTGGTAGTGGTGATGGTACACGTAATCCTAAAACTTTCAGAACCTTCACTGAGACTGAAAGCTCTGCTCATATGTTAACTTACAGTGTCAGACTTGCACAGTGTCTGTATGTTGCTAAGAGAGAGGGCTAATCTCTAAACAGGAAGCAGAAACATTGCCTGCTGAGATTTTTGAAGGTCACTGCCATGTCCTCCATGCACCCCCTCTCTCTGTCTCCATCTCTCTCTCTCTGCATCAGTGCACACAGCTTAAAGTGCCACTTACAATGTTAACTGCATTTTAATGTCTACATATTTGGGCTAAACTGGTTTTCCTGATTTGAGTGTGGGTGGTGGGCTTAGGCGGAGCGAAGCAAAAATAAAGAGAAGGAGATGGTTGTTCTATTAGATAGTCATTAGAGAAAGGAAAGTTCCAGTGCTGTGCATGTGCCAGCCTGGTCGGTTGGTCAATATCTTAACAAATTCTTAATGACAAATCCAAAATGCAAATCTTACTGCACAAAATGAACACAAAGCTCAATATCTAAAATTGTGAGAGAATCTAAACAGTTGTAAATTCACAACTTGCTCCCACATACAAAAATTTGAGAAAATTAAATGAACACTGAAATTATGTTGCAAACGGATACATCCATATCCACCACAAAGCAGTATTAAATGCTTAAATACCTATTAAGACATATCAACATAATAAACACCTGTTTATTTTATAGAAACAGCATTCAATTTTTTTCCTTGACCTGGCTATAGGAAGAACATCTACGGTGTACACAAAACACAGCACCGTAATGTTAAGATGTTTAAGGACAACAACAGCTGAGGATGAAAGTTGGTAGACTAGAAACTACAAGCCGCCATTGCGCAGACTGGCCAGGCACCACCTCTAGGCTTCCCATGGCAGCCTATAGTACACGTTGTCAACTTTCAGATCTATATGGTTTTCCAATGCCTGTTTGACTGGGCATAGATCAAATGGCTTAAACATTATCACACATTTCCAATGATGGGAATGACAGTCTAGCAACTCCCCTCATGGAGCCAGGTATGCTCTTCCCCTTTACCCTTTAACCTCTGAATACTTCCTGGAGTGGATGTCCTTTTAATAGTACAGCGGCTAGCCAAGGAAGATGTAACAGCATGACAGTTTGGGTACACAGGGCGTGGACCTCTGTGTCTGCCTCATGATATACATAGTCTTGTCTGATATATGGCCTCTCCTTGTCTGTGGATTAACATACACCAGCATGACACACTACAGTTGTCCCTAGATGGCCATCAAACCAAGCCCAGAATATTAGGGATTAGGGGCTAGAAATGGATCTCTACTGACAAATAACTGATGAGTCACACATTCCCCTTTACAGTATGAGAAAATAAATAGTGCAAGTTTGTAAAAGGTTAGGTTAGGTGTAGGTTGCTGCAGTTTAGTCAGTTTAAAATTTTAATACAGGTTAACACAAGGAGAGAATCAAATGGAGCAAAATAAAACAAAAACATACACACTCACAAATTTAATAAACCTACTGCTCTAATTATTTAATTTATCTATGTTTAGTATCATTACATATCTTTGTACTTTTTGGGGGGGAAGGGAGGGCAAGCAATGTGAAGCATCACATTGTACTACTACAGGCAAAAAGGTCTAGGGACAGACATGCATGATGTGGTGGAAATGCTCTGGCCTGCAATAAGCTCTGATCTGAATGACACATGGCAAGACACATGCACTGTCCACAAGAACATAGTTCACTTGCACATGCATTCCTGAGATGGTATCAAAAAGCTAAGTGCATATTCTGTAAATACAGACACTACCAAATGTTATACATGGGCACTCACTCACCAGGTCTTTGCATTGCACATTACATTTTTACTATTAGCTCTGGATTTCAATAAAACAGTGTGGGATAAAGTGGGCTGAGCTGGGCCAAGTTAGGCCGAGGTTAGTGAGAGCAACAGCTGATGGCAGGGTGTGTGCTCTATGCTACTCTGGCAAAATGCAGCTGGTCCGTTGCCAGGCACAAGGAATACATAGGCTTATAACAGTTCCTCTCAGCAGGCACCTATGCAACCCATTCCACTTAAAGGTAAGCACAGCAAAGAGTGTCCCATCATACTTCCACTCTGCAAAATATTTGTTTTTTCATTGTAACATAGGACGACACAATATATAGATAAAGACACATGAACAGAGATGGTCATTAAACTCAGATTTGATTAATTTATCTATAGTGAAAGCCAAGTCTTAAAGCGCAGAAATCAATAACAATATACAATTATAGAAATGCATTTTAATATCTCACTATATGGGCAATCATAAGAGGTATTCTATTGTGGTTTAAAAAACAGATTTAATAAAAATAGATTTGCCCTTCCACCTTAAAAGCGATTAGGTTTTAAGTCACAACACATTTGTTTTATCATGCACTCTCTGACTGCAGAATGACAAGGGTTAGAGAAAATGGAGCCTAGGCACCAGACATGTCCTTGTCCCAGATCTTTATTAGTCACATCACAGGAATAGAGTCTGGCCTTTAGTGAAGAGTACCAAAACACAGCCCATCAAATTAGATAAGATGAATTATTAATGACTCCATGATATTGTTGGGGAAAAATTACTTGTAGCAGCAAACAAATATGAGAAATAATAGCATAGGTTAAAGGGGAAAAAAAGCAGATATAATGTTTGTTAAACAAATGTTTTAGGAAATAGTTTTGAATGTTAAAGGAAATGGTTTACAGCACTAGGTGCTTCTATACAGAAGATGATGCATCAGATAGCAAAGCAAATGACAAAATAAAACCATTTTTTTTTAAAAAAAGGTAAAAGGTACAACATTAGGATCAAAATGCAATCAAAAGCAACATGAAAAAGGCTTGAAAGACACAGCTTTACATAAAAAGTCAAAGTATAGCGAGGTCAATGGCATTCATTTAAAAAAAGTGTGCAAGAGATAAAAACTATTTGTGGATGCTCTGTGTAAATGCAAAATTGCGAATTGAGAAAATAAAGCTTTAGGTACAACTCAGAAAAAAGGAAATAAAATGTCATCCAGATTAGATTTGGAAACAGGAGAACTAAATATCTTGGGAACGTTGTGCAAACGGAGCTCTATCACCCTTCTTCATACACTGTTTGGACAGATTCTGATCTGGCTGTTGGCTCTAAAGTGCACATAAAACACTCCATGCTGCACCTTAGGGGGATGAGGGGGAGGCTCAAGGTGCTCGGTACAGTTGTTACATCAGCTGTACCAAGTTGAGGTGGGAGGTGTATTTTTTTGTTCTCACTTTGTATATATCTCACTAAAAAACATGGATACAATGTATAGCTCCATGCTTGGTTAGAAATACATGGCGGTACACTCTGACTTTGCTTGTGTAGTGCCTCTATTGTCAGTTCATACCACTTTGCACCTCATGCGTAACCACTCCAGGTACTTTAGGGTTGAATCATCTCTCCCATAACTCATCTTTGGCAGGTCTCAGTGGTCTGTTGCTGCATCCCAAATCCAAGACAGTTCCTACTGAAGTAACTCTAACTCTAGCAGCCATGGTGGCTGTGAATGGGTAATGATGTATTATAAAGGAAGTGAGGAAACATGGACGACTTTGCCAACATTTTTAACTAACAAGGTGGTGGCAATCAGCTCCCAATGCCCCCCGGCAGATCGATATGCTCTGCTAACTTCGTCAAAAACATTATTTTCTTACACAGCTGTGCATGTATTTTCTTGGTCGTGTTCACTTTGGATATCTTTTTATCTTTCTAACTGAATTGTTAAACCTCTGATTATGATTTTATTGTCTGGTTTGTCTCATTTCTAAGTAAAACCATATTTTGCACATGTCCTGGCACATATAAAAGTGTCTATACCCCTAATCCCAATGCATCTCAACTAACAGAGGCATGATACAGAGTTGATAACCATTTGACAATTAAACAGCCGTTAATCCGCACAGCACAGACAGCAGCAAAAAGTAAAACTATTCCAATTCAGAAAAAGTACATGCTTAATATACTAACAAGCTGCGCAGCATGGAAGTGATTTCCTACACTTCAGTATCACTGAGTGGTTGCAGTTACATTTGTGTTGGATAAGCATAATCATTGTCAAGTGAGTCTTTCCCTTAGTAAGAAACCTGCTTTTTGGAATATGTGAAGTCTCAGACTGAATAACAAATGTGGTTGATGTGTGGTTTAAAAATTATGTTTGAGCTCCCTGAAAGACCCAGCAGATAAATGATGCCATCACCGTTGCCACTACAAGTACAGTGTTAAGAAAATCGATAAGGGTTTGTTTGTGTGTGTTTTTATTCTATAATCCTTTTTTAGCCCACCATGTGGACAGCACTACGACAGGACTAAACTGGACTACATGGACTTACTGACTTTGCAGATTTAGAACTACAATACAGATCAGGCCCCGATTCCATGACAGGTCCCATATCTACATTACACTAATATAACAGTGTGTCAGTACTCAGTGTCGTTGTAGTAGTTTGACATAACTCTGAATCTGTGTTGTAATCAAGTTTAAGTAAAGTTAATTAGTAAAAAAAATTTTAAAAGTTATCAGATTTTTATTAACACTGACATGAGCATGGCGCCACCTCGAAGAGGAAGCCAGGGAATGCTCATCATAAAATCTTTGGTGAGTGAGAAATAATCAAAATCTTTAGCACTTGCATGCAAAACCTAATTTTGCCACCATTCCTGAAACATTTTCTAGGGAAAACACAGCACATTTTATATGTCACTGGAAAGTACAGATCCCAAAGACAAGTGTTACGCTATATACTGTTCTTGTGGCTTCCCTTTATCGCTTTCCTTCTTCAAGTATGATCTCTATGACCCTTAACTTCTCCCTTGTAATCCTCACGGAAAAGAGGGCCATTTGGAAGAATTAGGACACAGCTGTGTGCAGGAGGACACTGTGCAATGCAACACCCCTCTCAAACCCTTCGTCAACCTCACACCCCGATTTCCACTTCCTGCTTTGTGTCTCTCAGTTTCCACCTCCTTTTCTCTGATCCCAGGTTCCCAGTACTGTGAGAGAAAGCCCACCACCTTCCATGCCAATTGCGCATCCTGTTTCTGACACATGCCAGCCTAGCTGGCTGCGCTAGGCAGCTGAAAACAGATCCAGTTTCCCCTTCTTAATACTCCTAACAAGCCTTTTCCCTCTGCAGCCAAGTGTCAAGCCTACCAAAGTCACCTAACAGGTTCTGCCTTGCACAGAGAAGGAGTATATGCTTTCATTTTTACAATTTTTCCTCCTCCTACAACAGATGATGATACCCAGCAGTTATAATGACTGAGATGCAAAGCTCATCATATTTACATGGTTTACTTTCATCACCTCCCTAGCAAAATGGTGCGGATGACATATGGTTTGGTACCATTTCTGATCTATGGGCGTAGCAAAGAGACAGGAGCCCCACAACCAAGCTGGGCAGAATTATACATCAGTTTAAATAACATACATTTACATAGGATAACTTAGTATTTCAAATACAGAAACAATTTAAAGTGCTTTATAAATTCAGATGCTTAAAATAATATGGCCTGGGCAGGAATTCAAAAGAAAGGCTGAACTTGAGATCAGTGTTCAGATTCAAACTCTTCACAGCTTAATTGAACATATGTTATATGTGTTACAGGTTTATTTATTCAGTGGAATTAACAGTGTCTCACTTTCATGCAAAGCTCAGCTTTCTTAGATTTAATTCACAATATGATTATACTGAACATAAATGCATAATAAAACTGCCCAGTGCTATTTTATGTATAAACATGATCTTCTCAACAATGGACACAAAATAACAAAGATGCACTTAAACAACAAGCCAAATATTCAGAGGCCCAAAGCAGTGAAGGATATTTGTTGTGTTTATTGTCAGTTAAAGACGTCCTTTCTCCCCCAAACAAAAAAGGGCAGAAAGGGCCAAGGGCACTAAAAGGAGATGAAAGGAGAACAACAGGGGGGACACAGACCATCCATCTAAACTGGACACAACACAAGAATAAGAAAGATCACGCTTGCTTGATCTATCTCCCGTCTATCATCCTCTTATCAACCCATTTTCAATCAACCCCGCAGACACATTGGCGCTGTCAACACTTGCCATTAACCTTTTGTATAATATCTAAATATTCTTCTCATTACAAACACTCGTTATGAAATAAAAACACATTAGGACATATTTTTGCCCACCGCGAGCAACACTACCTTTCAACTGACCCTTTTTTCAGCGAGGGACTACACACAAGTGTGTGAGTCATGTATGAAGCAAGCTTCATTACACATGTGAATCAGCTATGACTCATTTTTAATGCTGGTCACTCCAAGCAAAGGATTGGGTAGTCACCCTTTTTATCCTAGTTCTATATTAGTCCTGTAGACAGGTTACTTTTATCACCCCACGAAGACATTTAATGTCCAGCATAAACACACTAATGTCACATTAATTTAAAAATTAAAGAATTGATTATAAAGCGTCAGTATTATGGGGAATAATTCCCAGACATTTAGCCTTGATGTCATTGGGTCTGCATGAAATGTCCCTGTGGACTTCATTAGTTCTGACTGTTGGAATGTGCAGGATTATATTTTTGGTTACATGAAACTAGTGTAAAACCTCTGCAACGTTTACTTTCATATTAAGATTGTGATGTGTGTTTAAGGGAATTAAATAAAGAAATTGTTCTGCTCTCATCCTACCCATATCCGTCATGCAACACCACCCCCTTCATTCAAGAGTGGGAGTAGGTAAACACAGCCAACGGATAACAACCATTGTCAAGAGATGCATTCATTAAAAAGGCACTGCAATGGGCAGCTAATATGTGTTCAGTGGGCGCAGTTGATGTAGGTGATGCAGAAACCATCACATCTGATTAACTGCATGTCGCTTGTTGAGTGAAGGCCACTGCAGAGTAAGATCAGGACGCTGTCATATAAAATACTGAGATATCTACAGTAATTAATCAGTAGATAGTTGAACATGACTGCTGGGAGAGCAGCTACCATACCTTGTTTTTGATGTTACAATGGCAGCAAACCGTCCACAGATATTTGAGGGTCCTCCATATCAGGATGATGAAGAGACCCCCAAAAAACGTCACCATGGAGGAGGCGAGGAATGCCCACCACATGCGCTGCCCATTGTTGTCGCAGGGCACCTCAGGTGAGAACGGGATGACAACGTCTTCCATCTTGGATATTAAGATTGAAGAGTCCGTTTTTATATTATTGTTGATATTGCTTGTCCTCATAGAGCTGTCGCTTCCATGGGGAACCGTGCCATCTGCCTCAGCTAGCATTTAGGAGCCTTGGAGAGCCTGTGCCAGCGTCCCCAGCCCCACTCACCAGCCATATTGCTCGAAAAAAAAAATCCCCTTCTTCGCTGTAGATTATGTTTACCCACCCGATGGAGTCTCTGTCTGTATTTTAGCAGCCTAGGAATTGTTTATGGGTGACAGCGTGGGACTCCGCACACGCGAACCTGACCAAAATAGCGGCTCGGTGGCCCTTAGAGAGAGGCATTTAAATCCGCAGAAATGACGAATAGTGGGAGCTTCTCATTCTGAGGGGTTTTCTGCCTCTTCCACGCCGAAAGCCATAGTGAAGACGGCGTCGTTTGCAGCCGTCGAGGCTGCCAATGGTATTTCGGTTAATGGTGAACACAACGCCAGTGAAAAATGTTACAGCCTGTTCTCCGTGAGGCGACCTCACCAGCCGTCTTCCATTCAGGGATCCTGTCGATTAGCAGGCGGAGAATCGATTTCACTTTCTTCAAACGTCAGTCGACTGTGGACGGTTTGCAACAAATCGCAAAATACAGAAGGACGTGTAATACACTTCTTCAGTTGGTTAGCCGTCTCTGTAATGTTGACGACTACATAGTCTTGCGGGCGTTTTCGATGTTAATTCTGCGTAAAAGGACTGGCGCTCGGGTGGATGTCGCTGTCTCCATTCGGTCTCCTGCAGCCCTGGCACGGAGCGGCCAGCTGAGCGCGCCTGTCAGATCCGCTCCAGAGCAGCGCGGGGAGATTTACAGGTAGGAGGGCGGAGCGAAGCGCTAATTATAAAGATGGACACAGAGCCGCAATGGCACTACGATGTTCATTCCGAGTGTCCGCCGGTCTCTGCTGCTCGGGTGTGTGAAAGAGGTAGGCTACAAATGCGCCTTTGCGTCTTCGGTGCACGCCAATGACGCACGTCGCAAAAGGATGAAGCTGTGAAAAGCAACAGTATCGATCAGTGATTAGTTTAAGGGTAATAGCTTGCTGTATAAACATCTGGTCAAATGACGAATTCCCATGGGATTGTTGTATTGATACCAGCGTATCCGACATTAAAGCCCGGTTATTTATCACTGACTACAGTACTGTCGGTCCCTGTAGGAATACTTGGACTGAATTGTCATTAAGGATAGTGCTGCTACTGAATCTGTGGCCTTTGATGATGTCTGATGGGCGTCCTGTCATTTTAAGGAAGGCCTCACAAACACAAGTGGAATAAATGTCCCTCATGTTCAGTCACTGTAATATGTTTACACTTTTATTCACATTCTAGGTCAGAAACAGGTGTGGACTGGTGATGACGGTGAGGCATGACTAGCAGTAGTTTATGGCTGCACACAGTGTGCTCCTCATAGTCACCCAAACCTAAGGATATAAGGAAACAGTTGGCTTGGGGCCCTGAATAACCGCTGACCCCTGGGCACCAGATTAGCTCACAGCCAAGGCTCCAGACTTCTTGGAGTTTTTTTTTTTTTTTTTTTGTAATAAAAAATCTCAATAATCTTGTGTGTGTTTGAATTACAAGTTGTTGTTACAGGATCATATGCCATTTGCTTTCAAATATAGGCATTATGATTAACACAAGTTAATAATGTTGTCAAGAGTTATAGTTGATAAATTACCTAATAAATGCCCCATGAAATGTGGAATTTTGACACTTGATCTCAAGTACATATC
Source organism: Helostoma temminkii (assembly GCA_900302695.1). Lineage (NCBI taxonomy): Eukaryota > Metazoa > Chordata > Actinopteri > Anabantiformes > Helostomatidae > Helostoma > Helostoma temminkii. Next base: position 4,523 of record OMLM01003284.1, on the reverse strand, counting down.
ATATGAAAAGTAAACATGCCTAAGTTAGGTGTGAAGAAGATGAGATATGCTCTATGACGGTAATTTATTGTCAGGGAACTGGCTACAGAAATAACTGCTGTAACAGAATCTTTTCACCAGAGAGTGGGGAAACTGTAAAACACTGAAAATGAGACTATCAGTAAATTACAGTATGTCAGAGTTATGAGCTTCTGTGGAAGCATTTTGACTTCTTGTGCTGTAAAACAGACGCAGCCTCAAAAACATTGCGGTTCATTGAATGTGAGCTACAGAACAAGTAGACACATCTAAATGTCAAGTTTTAAATGTAATGTTCTCGTTGATTTTGTTCCCCGATTTCCTCCATTTCATTGAACACATTTTAGCAAAACAACCGAGCAGACATGTAAATCTAGGGTTTCAACTATAACTAAAGCTCTATTCTTTATTGTAAACCTGGATTTATGCCATGTAGGACTGAACAGCATCACATCAGCAAGTGTTCAGGCAGACATGTCAGGATAGGCTTGAACATCGGATCTTAAGTTGCTGTACTCGTGCTGGTAAAATTGTAAACTCTCATAATGTAGCAAATTGATAATGCTCTACAGCAGTTCACCGGGACTATATGAAATAACTTATAATATAACTTTAACTTTATAATAAAATATAGCAAATCTTGAGCCAAGGTTACTTTAGTCAGGGAATAATAAATCCAAGATTTACAAAGCTTTACAGCGATGTTCTGTTAATGCTCATCATTACCGAATAAGCAAACACACATTCAGGAAACATGTGAGGTGTAAATCACAAGTAGGTCTTGTTAACAGGGCTTTTCTAGGCATTTGTCTTTTTTGATGTTGTGGATCAACACAGAATTAGGAATATATTTGCATAAAATCTGTGCTACATAGAATAGAAAGAAAGGAAAAGAGGTAAACTAATCTTACTGTCTTACTAATGAAGTCAGGACCTTCAGCTTTAATTCAAGGTGTTTGGCAAAAGTGTAGCAGCAACCATTCAGGACTTTTTCATACACACCCCCATATTAGGGCACTCATAAATAAGGGAACAAACTAATATAATTACATACATAAGAATTACCTTTAATATTGACTTTATGCTTAATTCTTTCTGCCTGAAATCACCCAAAGATGTGACCAGTTGCAGAGTTTCCTCCCTTGAAATGCTTTGCCAGGCATTTACTGCTGCTGCGCTCAGCTGCTGCTTATTTGTAGGTCTTCCTGCCTTCAGATATGTCTTCAGTAAGTGAAAAGTATGCCTTGACATCACATGACTGACCTGGCAAGGCAGCTTGCCACAGGAAAGTCAAAGTCTAATTTGGACCTTACCAGTGTTTTGCACCTTGTTGTGAAGCCTCTGTATCTACATTCATTCAAGTCTCTCTTGACTGTAGATTTTGACAATGATGCATCAACCTCCTCAAGTGCTTTTGACTTGAATAAATGTTTTGAAAGGCCATTCCCACTGTTGTCACTATCTCTCTCTAATGGCTTACCTCCTCAATAGTGATCATGGCCTGTTGTAAAAATGTTCTTCTTCAATATGGACAGAATTCTGTGGTCATCCACTTGTTGTCTTCCTTGGTCTTCCAGGCATTCTGCTGTTGCTGAGCTGCCAGTTCATTTCTGTTTTTAACACTGTGCCAAACTCCCAGTTTCTTGTTTGTTTTTCATTCTAATGAAGGCCTCTTTGGACCTCATGTTGAGAGTTCCAGTGAACAGCTACCAAATTCAAATGTAACACTCAAAACCACCTCCAGGCCCTTTTATCTGCACCTGGTCGTGCAGCTGCTTGTCACTCATTTTCTCCATTACCTATTAGTTCCCAAAATAAGTGTGTGTATGAAAATGGCTGTAATTCCTGAATGGTTGATGCTGCGATTTTGTCAGACCCATTGAATTAAAGCTAAGTGTCTTGACTTTACTCATATCTTGAGTGTTTCATTTCAGATTTGTTGTGGTGGTGTAGAGAGGTCATATTCCCAAAAAACCTTTTTGTTTCCATTACTTAAAAAATGACAATTCAAAACAATCTAATCCAAAAATCCAAAACAACAATATGCAGTCACAAAGAGAGCTGCATCATTAAATACTATATACATAATTATGTTATGATAAATGCTGCTGGTTTTTATTGCTGGCCATAGCAGGAGGGACTTGAATTGATGATCCCCCATGAAGGACCAGCTGTCAGGGGAGTGGTTCCTGTAGGCCAGCAGAACTTTTGCCCAAGGGTCTCAGTCTTGACAGATGAGGAGATTAACAGAGCAGTCAGGTGGTAATCTCACAGGGCATTTTGAGATGCTAAAGTTAACATGCTGGAGAAACAGCAGAAGGCCAAATAGGAGGAATTCACCCCATGAATCAGGGAGATGGAAAAGAGAAAAATGTGCTTCCTCATCTAACGTGAGATGGGAAAGGCCATAGCTTGCTGGGGAAGACTACAAAGATCCTTCGCTGTCAGACTTGAGACTTCTCAAGTTCAGTTGAGCTGTCAGCAGCTATCTTGAAACGCACCCCAGAAGTAGGGCTGGAGACCCTACCCCTTTCTAAAACAGGCATAAAGGATTGGGACATGCCATAGCAGACCAGCGCCTACAGTAGCATGAAGTGTAGTATGAAGTCATTAGTGATAAAACCTTCATCAACATTCTCTGGAAAGCATCAAGTAATGTCACAAGGGCTTTTCTTCTGAAACAATAAATATAGAACTAATACAGTGTGTAAAACCTGAGGTGCAAGCAATTTGAAGCATTACAGATGATGGATCCTTCCTTTCTACTCAAGTGAACCTGAGAGACAGCTGGATGGTCATCCATTGTGACATCAATGGCCAGAGAACCATGTGGATGTAGAGCTCGGAGGAAACAACGTCAAGCTAGAGGCACCGAATCATACAGCAATAACTATGGTATCTACCCTGTCCATGGGAATAAACTCTTAAAGAATGCGGCACAAATATGTTTATCATAGGCCTGTATTTATCAAACCTTTAAGAATTACACACAGGAATATATTATATGAACTGCAGAGGACTTAGCCAGTCAGAGATAACAATTCACCCTACAGTGCATCTGCCTTTGGTTGTTCTTTTATCCAGTGGGAATTATAATGGACCATTTTTATAATGGACAACAGCAATCAAATAGCAAATTGGTACTCGTTGTTTTGGTGGGAGGACAGCATAAGCTGACCTGTCAACAGCAAATTACAATACATGGTATGTGAAATAGTGGTGCCAATAAACAGAAAGCCACATGTCTTTAAGAGTGCATGTAAACACTGCAGCTACTTCTTTAATACCATTTTGTAATATTAAATCAT
>OMLM01003283.1:15044-26885 GCA_900302695.1 Helostoma temminkii | reverse complement strand
AGTCACCTCTCTGCTTACTCAGGAGACATAGCACCTTGACTGGTCTGCCTTTCAGCCCTGACTGATACTCTATTGCAACCCTGACTGCTTGTCTGCCTGGCTGCATCTCCACCTATTGCTGTTACCATGGTGACAGGCTCTCACTTTGGGATAACCCTTGAATGCTGTACAAATAATCCATGGTGTTTTTCAGTTTAAAGAAGATAACAAGAAGTGAGGTGAAAATTGTACCACTTAGCAAATATGATTATATACCTGCTGCTGTCACTGTATATCTTACCTCTTTCCCTATAAAGGACACCACAGTAACTTAGCCATCCCCTTGAAAGAACTTCTCTTATTACATCCTCTGGCTGAGCTCAAATATCCCAGAGGAAAATAAAGAAGCAGGTCCATATGGCAAATACCCTGTGAAGTACCCACCATCCTAATTTATTCCTCATTCTCATGAGTTTTATCTAAATGGTTAGTGTGAGTAGAATGAAAATTGGCCAGCCTGTCTAAACATGAAGGTCCTGAGAGCAAAAGAGCCAATTTTATTATCATTTGCTCATTAACATCAGACAATTTAAAAGTTTGTTAAATGTGACTTTTATGGAGGGAGAGGGCACTAAGTGTCTGCATTGAGACCTCAAAGCTGATTAAAATTATTTTTGCAGGAGTTACCAGCAACAACCAGAAGAACAGAAAAGGAGAATAAGAATGAGAAAGGATAGTTTGCTAGCTGATGTGTAACTCAGTCAATTCTTCTTGGAATAATTGTCTTTGGATATTGGGATTCTGAGTTTAATTTGGTTTCAGATGTGAAATAGTGGATTTGAATGTCCTGATGACTGAGCAACAGCAACTAGCACCCAAACAAGACGTATTTGGAATCAGTCCTGCATGTAAATGTTTGTTGCTTGTTGTTCATCTTGCCTCAGCTCATTGCAGAGATTTCAGCTGTGGCCAATTGGTGTACATGCACCTGCATAAAATTATTATCCACTGTGAAATAACTAGAAAATATGAATATGTATGCCCCATTTGATTGACTAGCACGAGGTGTGTAATAGATCTAAGTGCATCACTGGAAATAGTGTGTGTCAAATGCAAACCAACAAGTTGTCAAATTATTCTTTGATATGTGACAGTTGAACAAATCATTCTGTTTATACAGTATGTGGCTAATAAATATTGGTAAAAACAGTGTTACTTAGGCCACAGGCATGATTGCACTGTAGTGTGCATGTAAAGCTCAACTAACAATGTATTTTGCTAACAAGATTTATGATTCTTAAAACACTGAGTTGCCTGCTGCTATGGATGGATAGATTGCTTTGATTTCTGCAAGCAGCGAAAGCATTGCCAAGATAATCTATGTATAAACAAGGACAAGGTTGAAAGATCAAACCTCAGATCAAACCCAGAGAGTGTAGTGCTGCCATGTTCAAAGATTAACAGGGCTCCTTCACCAATCATTCTGCATCTCTCCTTATCTTTCGGCCTCTTGCTTCCCTCCCCATAGCTGCCTCTTTTCATCTGCTTTTCAGGCTTAATAGCACCTATTTTCTTTACCTGTAATCCTGCCAAAATGCCATGGCTCAACATTCAGGACCAGTTGTAACTAAAATTGACACTGACAATTGACAGATTCGAAAGGTGTTGTTTAAAGTGATCATTCTGTCAGTCAGTCAGCGTGATGCATTTGGTAGAGGACAGGGGGAACACTGCTGCAAGGAGCTGATTATAAGCAGGTAAACTGTGTGGCAAGTCAGCCCTGAAATAAGCTTGTTTTCCATCTGGCTAAGTTGGTCCCTGCAGTTACCACATGCCCATATTTGTTTTAGCACTGATCAGAAAACAGACATCAATTGAACAATTGAAGAAGAACCTTGGTGTGGTTCTGGGAACTTTTATGCATTGCTTAAAGATGTAAGACAATGCTACATAAAGACTTGAATTATTGTACATTTGTTATAAGTAACTGTAAAGTAATATAACAAATGCATGTCAGTACATACCCTGGTGTTTGGGTATTGCTCGAGTCTTCTGAAATATTGGAGTGATGGGTTGTTTCAGTTTCACCTGAAAAATAAGTAGTGAGTAGACTTGTCTTTTAAAAGCAGATTTTTCTTAGAATGAAACCATTAACAAAGTTAGATGAGAAGAATGATGCCACTCCCATATAAAAGCTAATGCTGCAGATAACACTCTTTTTACCTTCTCACAGAGGCTGAAATTAGGGAAATAGATGTCCTAGCTCTTTTAATTTATCTAAACAATATGAACAATGACTTCACTTTTTTTTCCAGTCACTTGGGAAGTGATATGCTTTGTGTCTCAGTTCAGTCAAATCTGCACAATCTGCCTGGTACAGCAAAGCAACATATTGATTTCAAAGTCATATCAGTTCACTGGGTAATGCTCCCATTGAATTTTCTCTACACTGACTTGCATCCTCTGAGGGCACAAAGCTCAATCTCTGTCACCATTGCTCCAAATGAGTCATAAACCTTTTGACAATGTGTGGATTTCCTGCAGAGTAAGCTGTTGCCAAAGGATGCCGGAGCTCTGCCATCTCCCCCAGGTAACCTAGACTGACTACAAATGGCTCCCTGTGGCACTATGCATGCTTTTGTCCACCTTGCATGGCACTATGCACCATCAACTTCATTACACAGCACTTTAGAGCTTACACTCTAACTAGCATGTGAGAATCACAATCAGATCAGAGTATCAGAGAATGTCAGTGCCAAATCCAAAATCAGCCCAGAGTATTTGCAGAAGTATATTTAAAGGGTTTTATCTTAGACTACAGTCACTGAAGTTATTGTGACTGTGACACTGTGAGATTTAGCTGAGAATGGAAATCCAAGACAAAGGATCTTACTAACCTATTTGTTTTTTGAATTCTTCAAATCTAAATTGAATTATTTCTTCAACTTTGTTGTATCTGAGAATGCTCTGTTCAAAGACTTTCAGAACATATTGTTAGTAATTGTTATTCATTGTGTCTTTTACCTGCCCAGCAGAATGGTCAATGGCTTGATTTTGGTTGAAAGAATCAGTCACCATTACTCTTCTTTGGATAGGCAGCCACCCAGTTTTGACTTGAGCAAGATAACTCAGTTGGGACTGCTCCTTCCTTGGGGCCTGCACTATATGTGCTGTCTCCCAACTTTCTCTGCACTCTGGAGGAGGACAAAGCCCAGCTTGGAGGGACTCCTGGCTACCCAGCAAACTCTCACACTGACTGGAACTCCCGCATGACGATGAACCCCTGCTGAAGAAGGGAATCCCCTGCTGTCTCCAGGCATGTCCAGTTGCGTCTTTATCAAGAGCAGGCATGGATGTTGTCCGATTATTAAAAACTGGAAACTGATCGTGAACTGTGCCTGTGAGAAGATTGCTCGACATCTCATGTAGGTGCTCCAGCCAGCTGTCCAGCTGGCCTCCTTCAATGGCACTCTGGGGCCGAGGTGCACGTGGGCGGCAAGCAACAGGAGTCAAAACATCCTCTGACATTAAGCTCTCCCAACAGGGCTCGCCTCCTGATCTCCTCCAACCTGGAGCTCTGTGTAGGTGGACAGCTGGCCTACGGAGAGTCATACCTCTAGAGTTCAGGTAACAACTAACAGCTCTCAAATTTCAGCTCTCAATAAAAGTCCTTTATAGTAGATATTAATGAAAATCCCCTGGCTACAGTGGACTTTTAACCACAAGTCAGGGCAAAAATGCACTGCACGAATTAGTTGCTACAGCAGTGCTGGATGTTATCTTTGTTCCAGATCTGTTATAAAAAGGCATACAAATTACCATTAAGAGTGAGAAATATGTGCAAATTGCCATCGATCACAAGACATGCTACAATTCCCTGCTTTCATTACAGTACTCCATAGTGCTGATCATACTATTATTTACCAGTAACAGACAAACTGTTCCTTTTTACTTGCTTCCAACTCTTCATAGCCCATAGTGTTTAGCAAGTAAACATTCTCTGTCTCGGTATAAACTAGGTGCAAGTGGGTACCGTCTCCAGTCAGGCATGTAGCACTATGAGGGATGCTTTGGCGAACAAAAGAATTACTGAGCACAAGAACTGAACATCCAATACAGAGAGGGAGCTAGAAGAAGACAGAGGGAAAAAAGAAACACTTGTTGATGCAGTTCACAATGTAACAGTTCCATTTAAACTAAGAGCGTCATAATATTAAACATTTGAATTATTAAACTGCCTAATTTTGGATTTAAGACACATTTAAAAAAGACACAATCTTCAGGACCAAATCAAATTTCCTGATATGTTCCTGATATATTTCTGACAAATGATAAAATATCACTAATGAGCAGAATATCTGTTATTCAATGACTTACTTGCTGCTTCAGTTGCCTGCTTTGCTAAATTCCCTGTTTCAGCTTTTCCCTGTGATCTCGTGGTTGCTGGCTGATGCTTCCCTCAAGCCTCTATATAAACCATGTGACTTTAGCAAGACTGTCTTTAAAATGGGCCAGTGTCCTGTTGGATAAATAAGTGTGACCCACATGATGTCCCACAATGCATGAGTGAAGAGTATTTACAAAGCAGAAGGATTTATATTATAGCAGAAGGCAAGATTTCGCTTCATATTTAATTTAGAGGCAATTTTAACACAGATCTGCAATGATATATTTTTTTCCAAAAAAGAACTGACAGTCTCTTTGATGTTTAATGAATTTCAGTGTTTCTCAGTGGATTAACAGTGCCCAGATGTCTTTCAAAGCAACTTTAGTCCCACTCAGTGGAATAACATTTTCTGAATGCCTTTCCAAGACAGAGATAAAACAGTGATATCTTAAATATCAATTTCTGTGACCTGTTTTAAGACACCTTATCAAGTTGAGCTACGTGCTACAAAGAAAAGTAATTATGTAAATGTTTGTAGTAAGTAATAACAGTTGCAAGAAAAAGTATGTGAACAATATGTAATTTCCTGGTTTTCTGTATTAGATTCATCTTTGCTGATCTACACCAAAGTCACAAACATCAATTAAAACAATATTTCTAAGCTGATAAAACACAAAGAGTCATAATATTTTAGGCCTTTATTGAACACACCCATATAAAGTGATGCTGGAAAAAGTAAATGAAACATTGGCTTCTGATGTCAGTAAACACTGACTGGAGTCAGGTCATAACAAATCTGGAGTCAATGAAACGAGAATGGAGGTGTAGTTTAGTATAGTTTCAAAAGTGTTAATTGAACACTTTTCTAGTGGTTCTCGTGTAAACACTGGCTGAATGTTCATTTTAACTCTGAGAGTGTTAAATTTGCAATGTCACATTTGCAGTGCAGTGACTGCATCCAATGTGAGTGTGCTTTTCATAAGCAGTATCAGCTGATGTGAGCCATGCTTCTCAAAAAAAGGGATCTCAGAAAACCTACGATCAAGAGTTGATGATTTTCATGTAACTAAAAGGGTTACAGAGTAATTTCAGAGTTTAGAGATTCTCTCTATTATCAGTCCACAGTTAGACAAACTCTATAAATGGAGATTCTGTACTGTGGCTACTCTCCATAGAAGTAGGGACCTTGAGAAGCTCTCTCTAAATGCACAATGCAGAATACTGAATGAGGTGAAAGAGAACCCTGGACTAACAGCTAAAGACTTGTAGGATTCATCGGAGCTGGCTAACATCTATGTTCATCAGTCAACCACATGCAAAACGTTGAATAGGAATGGTATCCATGGCAGGAGACCATGAAAAAAGACACTGTTCTTCAAACTAAATATTGTAGCATGCCTGTAGTTCACAAAACAGCACTTTGAGACTCCTGTCTTGTGAACAGATGAAAGAAAGATAGAATTGTTTGGGAAGAACATGTAGCACCACTTTAAATATGAGGTATGGTGGAGGGAGCATCAGGATTTGGTGCTGCTTTCCTACCACTGCGATTGGAACGATTGCTATTGTGCAGAAGAAAATGGATTCCCATGTGTATCAAGATGCACCAAACGTCCTAAGAATATGCCAGAGATGAAGCGGTTCTGTAAAAAATAATTCCTCCTGGATGGTGCGCAGGTCTAATCTGCAGCTACAGGAAATGCTTGCTTGAGTGACTGTGTTTTACCATCTTAAAAATATTGTTGTTTTTTTGGTACAGATCAGATCACACTTCATCACCAATTTATGTAGAAACCCAGGAAATATAAGAAAGTTTGAAGTGTGAATGCAGCAGTGCCCTCTGCTGTTAATACTTCAACATGACAAATTAGGGAAGCCCCTTGCAAAGGATGGTGTGGGGTCATTTGTGAGAACCACAGGCCACATTTGTCCAAACAAGATGAATAAAGATGAGCTGGTGTAAATGCGTGCACCAGGTGCATCTCTTTGATGACTTAATATAGCAAATACACTTCTGAGAAACAATTCTCATTACATCATCACATCCTGGTCAGAGTAACAGGCTCACATTAGGCCCTTACAGCTTAATCATTAAGGAGGAACGAACATAGACATAGACCACACGAGTTTTAGTTCTGCAGTCAACCAGGAGCGATCTCTATGTGGTTTTTACCATGAGGTATGTCATACAATAAAAAGACACATTCAGAGTAATACACTGATCGTATGATATGAAAAAAAATATGATTTTAAAATAAGTTGTGTTTAGTGTAGCTATTCCTGTTTATGTATGCGTGAAGCTGAGTGAAGCAGAAAACAAACAAACAAACAAAAAATTACTTAGCTACTTTACTTTAGTCTTTAGTCTATATCTCTATTTGTGCTATTGTGGTGCGTTATTTATCTTCCTGTCAGCACACTATAACATTTTTATGTTTTAGCACCGTTAATATTAATCCCATAGATGTTTTTGTACCATGTGTATTAAACTGTTTGTATGAGAAATAAAATCATTAACTTGGTCATAACATCTGTTGCCTGTTTAAAATTAACAATAAAATCAGTATGTGAGAAAACCATAAAAATAAAAATAAGAAAATAATTCTCTATAAAATATCTATATTATTATATTATATTTGCACTGGTGGATGTGATAACTTGGAAGCTGCTTTACCCATTCAGTTTACCCATTGTTTAAAAAAATAGAACTAGTTATTGTCATTGCCATTGCAACATGCTGCCGCAGATTAATTTGAAGTTGCTGCAGTTCCTCAGAGTAAAACGGGACTGGAAGTTTAGCAGGACTGACTAAACGCCTACAGGGTGAAAAAGTTGTCCTCCCCCTTGCGGAGTGTCCTGTCACTGGTGGAAAATGGCTGCTCGGAGTAGCTCCCTTAAGCTCAGAGAAGACTGAAAAAAGTCCACATTAATAACAAGAGGTCACATCTGGACTTTTTCTAACAGGAAAAACGACAACTCGGCAAAGCCTCCACACTGACAATGTCTCGCTGGGTGCCCACTAAAAAGGAAAAGTATGGTGTTGGTACGTATAAAAACTTACATGCTCCATCGTTAGCTCGCCCTAGCGCCCTGCTCTCATGTTGCACAAGTTTGGGAAGGATTGTGATTGGAAAGGGGACGGTTGTTTTGTTTCTTATTTAACTGAATACGCCATATTATTGCCACTTTTCTTAAAGTGCAGGAATGCAAATCTCGCGGGTCGGATGTTTGCCTGCCAGTTTGCATGAAATGCAAAACAAGAGATGTCTGTCTTTTGTGAGGAAGAGGACTGAGCGTGGATTGGGAATTGTTAGACGCGCCTAGTTGTAGTGGTGTTTCCTGTGTTATGGGCCCTCCGCTACAAACTAACCAGCAGCCGCCTTGTAACTGTTGGTTGTTTGTGTTTATCGCGCTGTCTTACACACCGGGAAAGCTTATGTTTGCTTTTTTATTGTCACTTCCTCATATGCTTTAGAAACCTGGCGTCCTGTCCCGAGAACATCGTCTCGTTTAGCTTCCACTCTCTTTTTCAGGGGGATCATTTACCATCAGTGAGCACACACCCTCACAAAGCATCTGTAGCTAGCTTTACTGTTGAAAACTGAAGCGTTCATCTGGAAAGATATTACAGCGTCAACATACACCACACACATATATAACACAGTTGACCTGCCATTCATTATAATACAATTTAATCAGAGCGTGTTCAATCAGTAATAATTAAATCTTTTCAGTCAACTTGCATGCATAACACGCGTAAGTGTGCTTTTCTATTACAAGTTGCTAATAAACCACTTATTTCAAGGAAACTGGAACATTTGCATGAAACCACAGGTTTTAATTTGTTTACACGAATCACACTATCCACTTCGACTAGGCTTTGAATAGGTTATGAATAGAACTGACTGATCTATAAACACCGGGTGTTTAGATGTAGTAGTTCACACTTTTGCAGTTTCTTTTGATAGTTTGATGTATCGAACTTAAAGTATAACCTCATATTTCACCTGAGCGTAGACAGTGTGGGAAAGAGTTGTTGGACGTGCTCGCTGTGCTGTACTCGAATTCCTGACATAATAGTGTAATGGAAGTACTTTTTATTTTTGGGGGGGATTCCCTGGAATATCCTGGTCCTATTGAATTCCATAATGTAGCACATTACATGTGTTTTCCACAACAAACTGGTTTCACAGTGTTATTTTTAACCTGTATAATGTACTCCATCACATTTGTACATAGTGCATTTTAGCTGCGTCCATTAGTGGCACTGAGGGCTTGCAGCTGTATGAGGGGTGATGATGGTGACTGATGGATAAGTTCAGCAGGGTAGGTTCAGAGCTTTGTTTTGCATCTCACTGTACACCTTCCAAATGAGCACTGATATTTCCAGTTCAGTCCATACATGAGTGTGGTCCAGAGTGTGAGCGGATATGGTGGACTATGGTTTCAAAATGCTGTGCATGAAAAGCGTGCTATTCTCATACTAATGATTGACATATTCTCAAATATCCCTGACATCTTCAAAGTAAAGGTTCTTCAAAAATCTTGGGAAAAATATTTCACCAAATGCAAGAGTGGATGAGTCATTAGTAGAAAGAGAGTCAGCTGCCACATCACTGATGCAGAGGATTGGTAGGGTGCACAGCCGTTGCACTTTTAATACTTCATGTGTTGACCAAGTAGCACTAATGAGCACTCTCTGAGCCCTCTTATGCTGGCAGTGCTCACTGTGGACCTATTTTTGTTTCAGAAAAACTTTTGTCATACCATTTACTGCTCTCATAGTGTCCCCACGGCTTTATTAGTGTATGTAGGAAAACTGCCTCCTTTAGTATTTTCATAAATGTATTAATAATAAATGCTACTGTCTGTAATACTGTCAGTAATAATACAAGGTTTTGTTATTACTCCACTTGATTTACATTACAGTATTTGGATGACTGCAGAGGCAAAGCACGCTCTAATACAACAACCAATATTGGAAAGAAAACCCATATTAGATTTGTGTCACAGTTATAAATTTACAAAAACCCAAATCTGTGAAAAATGTGTGGTTTCACTCATCTCTCTCTTTTTGCTGTGTTGCAAAGTTCTTTGCTGGTTGATATGTTTGTCTGGGAATCAAAGACCTTACCATGTAATTAGCTTCAGCAGGAGCAGATGAACTTTTCAATGAGCAGGCATTTTTTGGTTGTAGCTAGATCTCGCTAATATATTAATAATCTGTCAGTGTTGTGAGATAAAACTAAATATTAGTTTATTTTTTTCATGATTAGAGAATAGAGACAGGCACAGAGGTTTTCATTGACACTGACAAAACAGAACAGGAAAAACAGAAAAGTTACGCTCTGAACACACTAAAACCAGGAAATAATTAAAATTGTTGTTGAGCGGTCATATGCTTGGGAAACCAGCTGTTTCAACACCAGTCATGATGTATATAAGCATGTGTTTTCTTCTTCTCTTAAAACCTGTATTAAACTGTAGTTCTTTACGATTGTTAAGTTAGAACAATTGCTCGCAGGAGCCATTGTCTTCGATTGCAGGAAGATACACTAATTTAAAGCTATATGCTATAAGCAACTTAAGATATCAGTAGCACGAGACTTCATATAAATCCATTACGCTCCACACAGCCATTCCTCTGCTTGCTTTGTCATACTTTTCTATTGTCTGCTACATTCTGCCTCACACTGCACTGCTCATTAGGTCTTAGTAATTATCAAATTACATTAAGTAAAAATCCTGCAAAACTTACTAAACAAGCAGAAATCATTGAAATTCTTTGGCTGGTTAGATGGAGGAGTCTTGCTTAAAAACAGTAAGTGAATACCTCTGCACTGCTCTCATTGCTGTATTGTGAGTCACGGGAGACATGAACAGCACCTCTCAACAATAATATGTATGTATTTACACACAAAAAAAGAGAAAGGTACATACTGGCTACATCATAGCTTTGAGTAAACTTAAAAAATATAATTCTCCCACTTGCTCTGGCATGTTCTTACTTTGTTATAGTGCTGTGTTTACTTGAAATGCTTTTTTATCACTGGTCTACATGCATCAATGGGTGTTGTTAGGGATTTTATTGAGCAAGGTTTGGTATGCAAGTACCTTGACCTGATTTTGAAAATGTTCCTGCATGCATCTGGAATCTTCCCTACTCCATCAGAGGCAACAAAATTTATTTCATTGTATGTTGTTTCTTACGATAACTAGTACCCTGAGGCATTAGCTCAATTTCCTCCTTCAAACAATGTCTTTCATTCCACTGGTATGTTCAGAGTGCTGCCTACTTTTAACCGAGCTGACGAGAATTGACAGGATACATCAACATTCTCGAGGTTGTCTCATACAGAAAGATATACTTACAAACTTCATAGGGAAGTTGAGGACTTTTGGACTTTTATGATATAAACCCATGTTTATATCATAAAAGACAACTAAGACCATCCATTTGTCAAAGAAACATTAAAATCATCTCAGTTTTAACCTTGAGCTAAGTTCATCACACATTTCTTTTCTTTTTAAATCCCAACCAGTGTGGCACAAATCCAAGGGATTCAAAGTTTTTAAGCCTAGTTATTCTTATGGCATCTCAAAAGTGATTTAATAGGACCTCCAGGAAATGTTTTTTAGCTGTCTCCTGGTTCTGTTATGAATTTACCAGAAATACCTTTTTTTTTTTTTTTTTGATGCTAATTTCAAGTCTCATTAATTCAGTTTCAGCGTTGTGGTTCTAGAAAGCAAAACAGGGACCACAGAGCCACATTACTATTTACTGGATCCACATATCGCTTTTGAGACTTGAGCAAAAATTACTCTGAGAGCATGTGCTGTGATGAGAAATGTTTTCCACCCTATGATGATTCTCTCTTTGTAATTTAGCTTAGTAAAGTAATACCAGCTCACAACAGAGAAAGTGTTATGATTGTTTGGACAGCTACTTTTTTCCTGACTTGCAGTTGCAGGTTTGGGCAGTGAGGAAATGCTGCTTCCTGTAGGTCAGATGACGGACTTATCTAAGCTTATCTAAGAGAACAATAAAACACACATACATACAACCTGAGCTTTAAATGTTAACCCTACTGCAGCTATGATTCATATTTTTAAACTGGTGTGTGGCAGACAGCAGGCAAACAGGACTGACAACCCTAGACGGCTCTCATTTGGAACAGGTTAGTGGTGAATGACACAATGGGAGCAGAAAATAGAGATGCAGTCGCTTTGTGTCTTGACTGAGGCCATAAGTAATTTGTGAAGCCCCCGCCCTGAACCCAAGAAAACCATCTCCCACCCATATCTGCAGTAAGCTAACAAATATGGTTGCAATTAAAGTGCAGTCTGGGGTTACTACATAAATTCTAACCGTGTGTGTGTGTGTGTAAAAATTCCCAGCCTTGTGTTGTCCCCTTAAAGTGTTGACACTATCTGGTGTGAAATATTGCAGAGTTGACTAGAAGTTATGCCTTTTT
>OMLM01003281.1:4619-23988 GCA_900302695.1 Helostoma temminkii | reverse complement strand
AGAACAGCATATCACACAACCAATAACAACAACAACAACAACAACAACAAGCAACAGGCAGGCAGGCAGGCAGGATGGGCAGCAACTGAAGACCCGGAATACAAAGCCTCAGGGCCGATGATACCTGCGGGGGAGAGAGAAAGAGAGAGAGAGAGAGAAAGAGAGAGAGAGACAACTACAGGAGAGAGAAGAAACAAAGTTAATAACAGGCAGTGGTGGCGTATGAGTGGATGGAGTAATCAGGAGGAGCTCAGTGTGTCGACGGGAAGTCCCCCAGCAGTCTAAATCTATAGCAGCATAACTAAGAGCTGGTTCAGAGTCACCTGAGCCAGCTCTAACTATAAGATTTATCAAACAGGAAAGTTTTAAGTCTAGTCTTAAAAGTAGAGACAGTGTCTGCTTCCCGAACATGAACTGGGAGCTGATTCCACAGTAGAGGAGCTTGATAGCTAAAGGCTCTGCCTCCCATTCTACATTTGGAAACTCTGGGAACCACAATATACATACACACACACATATATATTTTGTGTATGTTTTGTGCCGATTGTGTGTGCCAATTTCCAGCCATGGCAATTATTCCATTGTGGAGCCTATGAGACAAACTAAAAAAGGGCTATATTGATAGAGATTATTCAAAGAATCTTGAGGAACATGCTTCAGTTTTTCACCACTGAAAAAACAAGCAAAATTGTGTGTGGATTGCTTTTGAGTTGCTAATGCTAAAAGGCTAGCCCAAATGTGAGGTAATTATAATCAGCACCTTTTCCACTATTTGGAGTGTTTGCAGCTCACAGCCCCGTCACGTTTTGAATTTTTAAAATCACTTCAATTTGTGGCTAGTAACACCATGCCCTCTGAACAGATTTTGACTGAGGACCAAGTTCACAGACAGTTTTGTTCACAAAATGTGCATGATTTTAAGAACAAAAGAATGAAGGAAGCTTACGGTGTACAGATTCACAAAGAGAGGCTATAAGTAGGGCATGAGTCCAACAGAGGACATAACAAACAGGGAAACACACACATGACTAGTGCAGAGGCTGTGTGTGGCTTAACTGACTAACTAGCATAGTGTGAGTTACAGTGACTGGTATATATTTGGGACTGATTCTAACTGAATGCATGTATAAGGCTGAGAGGCGAGGCAGCTAATATAGAAGAGTGGGACCAGGTGTGAGAGTGCATGTCAAACAGGTAGCTGAGGAAGGAAATGCTGGGGACCTGAAGCTGGGATAAAAGTGGCAAAAATAAACCAAAACAAAATTAACCCGAGTGCAAAACTGTGACACTGTGAGCTTGAATAATGGTCTAGAGTGGTCTTTCCTTATTAACTGGAAGTTGAGTCATGGCATCTGGACTTTTTTCTGTTAGGTCGAAAGGTTTCACTAATTATTAGTCTGAGGAAAGTTGGTTAGGCTAGCGGTATACTGCCACGTCATTTGCACCATTTAAACAGGTCAGTCTGTTCTTTGGTGGAATATAAGAAGCACATCCTCATGTTTATTGACTCATCTCATATGTAAGTGATAACCATACTGACGTTATAATAGTGATCAGATGCAGTAAGTAGGCCACTACCTTAAAGTACCATATAAATAGTAAGCTTTTAGCAGTTTAAACCATACAGTAAAACACAGTACTTAAATAAGTACAGTGTTAACCAAAGGGAATTTATATTGTTAATAGGACTACAGTACTGTGACTATAGAGTAGTGCCCCAGCAATGGTATTTATTACTAGTCAAATAAATATTCACTAGACAAAGGAGTAATGATACTTGATTGAAAGCATAGCTGGTCAAAACTGTAACGAATCATCATCACGTGTATTTCACCATGGAAATACACAGTACAAATGTGACATTGCAAATTTAACAGTTAAAATTAACATTCAGCCAGTGGTAATATGGGAAATACTAGCAAAATTTTAAATTATCACTTTTGAAAGAGTTATTTCAGGGTTACTTTTAACTCTAACATAACTCTGACATAACCACAACAGATAACAAATACACTAATTTTGTGTTAATGTTAAATTTGACTAAGCAATGTTGCCTTGTTAAGCTTTCACCCATCAGGAATATTGACCAAGTTCAGTGTGCACATTGCTACTTCCACTACATGACACTTGGATTATGGTGCTGACAAGTCTGACAGAGGATCTGAAATGAATGGGTGGGGTCTAATTACATCTCTAACTTTCACTGGTGTGATTAACTCTGAAAGACTCTAAAATTTCAACACTTTGATTTTTGCTGTGCACTGCACATATCTTCATTTTTCCATTTGTATTTAATTTCTGCTATCCTCATTGGAGAAGTATTGCAGAGATCCGAGAAACACATAAATATGCCTAAAGTAAAATGTCATAATTCTCAAAAACATGACTTTATAAGGGCAGTAAAGCACCATGTTCTGTCTCTTATTCTGTCTCTCTGTCATGTTAATTCTAGGAGACATGTATAGGCGGTGTATAAAACCCTCTGCTGGAAAAGTGCTGGTGCCACGTTGGGTGCCTGACTACATTGTTAACAGCAAGTATACCACTAGCCTTTTAGACCAAAAATTTATCTTTCAGGTTGGTTTTATTTCCCACCTGCCATGAATAGGCTCTTTAGGTGAACAATATAAGTTGAGGGTATGAGTATATGTAATAGTCACACCACTGCCAGCCCCTCTTACCCCCACTACAATGAGTCGTTAACTGTGGCCTTCCTGGTGGAGGAGTGGATTTGGCCTGATTTTCCTGCGGATAGATGATAGGGCAGCACAATACATAGTAGACAAGTCATGCTTAAGGCCTTCTTGAGTGATGGGGTATGTGTTTGCACATGCAAAGTTTCACAAACTTCTGTCCAGTCACTTTAATGGGGTAGGAGGGGCTTGTACACCTAAAAACCTATTAATAGCAGGTGTGAAGTGATAACCAACCTGGAGAATAAATGTGTGGTCTTCCTTAGAGTGATGAAGCTGCTTGGATGAGTAGTGAAACATTACAACCTAACAGAAGTCCAGTTGCCATGACTCAGCTTCCAGATAACTCCACCTAGATGACTGAGCATTTTTACAAATCACATCAATAAATACCTCATACTGTACATCCTCATAAGCTGAGCACATTCAGTTAGCCTTTTACCAGTTAGCATTCAAAGCTAATGATTGAAACTCTGGACCCGCCAGATAATAACTATCCAGCTTCAACTCAAAAAAGTTTATTTCTTTCAGTACTATTAAGCAGTTAAAATAAAAAGTGAGTGATCACTTAAATGAGAGTTGCTTCTGTTCAATGTTGTGCATATTTTTTTGCTAGCCCACACAAACAATAATTGAAAAGATTAAACGAATATGCCGAATATGGATCCCTAATGTACACATACACACTCACATGCTTGAGGTTTCTGACTGTATTTTATTACTCCTTATCCTGTGATTGTCTTCTCTCTAATCCCTTTGCATTATAAAGTGTCTGGGTGTCAGAGAAATATGTGCATAGGTGCATGCCGAGATGTGGAAATCTGCAGCATTTATAAGTTGATGTGCTTGTGCGTGTTTGCCCGCACTTGCCATGTATTAAGGAGACGCTTGTTTCTTTCTATCATTGTGCATAGATGTGTTTTCCTGTGCTGCCGTTCTATATATTAGAATGAAATGAAGTGTGAAATAAGCTCCACTGTCTGAGTGTAGCTGTGGGAAATCCCCCCTCAACACATTACACATGTTTACCATCAGTCCCGCCGTCTACACACCACCCATTAGGTCTCCACAAAAGCAGACATTAAACAGTTAAAGGACGGGCATACAATGATGGATATACTGCTGATGAATAAGCACACTGAAAAGTCCATGGGGGGTGGGGGTGGGGTTATATATTACATAACCATATGGTTTTGAATTATAATGTGCTTGTGAGATGAAAGTAGATACTGACAAGCTGTGTGGTTCTATTTGTTAATTTTAATTTAATTTTTTTATGGCCACTGGGGGGCTTTTGCAGCATCTATACTGCCCCTGACTGATGATGACCTGCACTCTGTACTGTCTCTGAACACAGAACACATTACCTACAGCTGACAGCTTACCTCTATGTAGACACCATGCTATTTTCTTAACACAATGCCTGCACAAAAAGGGAAGTGGTAGGTCCTCTTAAGACAAGAAATATTAAATTTCCTGAATGCTGTATGAGTGACACATGTCTGTTTTCCAGAACCATGACCAACTGTGGAACAGCTGTGGATGTTTGTATCACATTTTGGGCACAGTTTCATTACATAACACATACCAAAAGGAAGACTAGTAATGTGTATTTAATGGTGCGTGTCAAAAACATGAAGGCTAGCTAAAATCCAGTTTATCTGAACCAGTTTGGAAAACTGGGAAAGGTAACAGAATACTGTGACAAACTTTTATTCTTAGAGGTGTAGAGGAAATTGTAAACTTGTGAAAGTCATATTGAAACATCCTTCAACTCTTTCACTCCTAGCATTGAATTATGATACATTTTCTTTTGTCTGTTGTGGTACAGAAATGATTTATTCCTCTGTTTAATATTACTAGGGAGGAAAGTAAATGAGATTAGCACAGAATAAGACCTTAGGTACATTGACAGAAACTTTGCATAATCATGTGTACCCATGTGTATAGAGTTTAAGCATTATGACTCAACTTATTAACACCAAGGTCATTTATTTGGCTTCAAACCGCTTCCTTTCAGGATGCCATATATGTATCTCCACCAAGAGGACAACGTGTTTGTAGTTTTCATATTTAAAGAGGACTGCAATGTTCACATTTGGTGGTAAAATCTAACAAAATTTACAAGAATGCGCTATAACAGCAGATATTTAGAATATAGTAGTAAAAGTATAGAGCGAACTAACACCCCACATTGCAATTTACAGCCCGTCTGTGGTAATGTGCACAGTGGATTTCATTTTTAATCCCCAACTGAGCCCCTGAGGGCCGGTCCTCTAACCCAACAGTGGATCTCCATTAGTTGAAACCTCCAGAGGAACATGATGGCCTCACCTTGCCCCAAGGCTCTGCTCCAGTTTTCATTTATTGGCAGAGGACAGACAAAGACACTTGTCAGCATCCACATTCACCCAAGAACACACACATACAAAACATGAGCCCATTCAAAACACACACATAGTCTCACAAGTGGGTGGGAGATGGTGCTGCATGCTTTTTAAAAATCCTGAAACAAAAAAGGACTGCCTCTCTCTTCATAATCTCAGGCTGTTTTTTTAAAAATAATAATATTATCAGTGATGCTTCAGGGAAAATGTTACCTGCCAACAAACCCACGCCTGGCACATTTATGCTCAAGCAACTGGAACACACTCCTGATCAGAACTGGGATGCATGCTAATGAACACTGTGTACAGATGGGGGGGTGACAGGAAAATTATTAATTTCCACTCTGATGCACAATACCTGAAGTCAGTCTGCTGATAAATGTATCAACATCACACACAACAAATTTAAAAACCCAGTGACTCACACTTTTCTCCCATGTCTTTGTTTCCTCTCTTCCTTTGGATTCTGCCCCTCGCGCCTCTCCTCCTCCTCCTCCCCAGCTGTTAAACCAATTAAATGCTCACAGAGGGTAGACTGCCCACTCTCCTGTTGAGAAAAATACATGCAATAAAAGCTTTCTCCGCGCAGAGCCATTGTGCTACAGCAAGGCCGCCATCTTTAATTATGGCCTACGCCCCCACCCTTCTTCTTAGTGAATAGAAGTGGGCTGTAGGTACTGACAGCCACTGGCGCTGGATCAGGTTGTTGCGTTTTGTGTTGAGCTAGCGGTTAAAAGGAGGTGAGGTGGCGTTTGGAGCTGATCTCGGACCAGCTCAGGTGGCCATGTTGCATCACACAGTGGTTTGAAAAGCTGATCTCAGTTTGGAAACCCGAGTGTCTTGAGAAACAGAAAAGGTTCAAATATTGTCGAAGAAAAGAAAAAAGTATAATTATGTATGTATAATATATATGTAGGTATATGTTTGATATATGTGCACTGTATTTATACAAATTTAACCAATTCAACTGAGAAGAGGATTTCAGGAATAGAGGATAGAGTGTGTGTGGGAGTGAAAGTGAGAGACTGGATGTAAGAGATTGAGAGAGGAGGGACAAGGTTGTTAGCTGTCAGTTTTATGGCCAGGCTAAAAAAAAGAAAGAAAGAAAGAGCAAGAAAGGACATCGGTAAAAGCTTAGAGCTGCCTTCAAAAAAGAATGGCAATGTGCTGGTGGTGTAAGGCGGGTCAAAAAGTGATAATATCAGAAAGAGAAAGGGAAATGGGGGCGTAGAAAACCCTGTGCCCCTCCCTGTGCCCTGTGCCTTGAGGGGGAACCCAGGGCAGGTCTGGGGAATGTGAGGCATGAGGGGGGAACAAAGCCGACTACTGTCCCCCAGAGAGAGGCCTTGTTCTGGGCCAGGGGGTACAAGAAGTTAGCCGCTCTATGTATGAATGAATGGATGGATGGCTGACTTGCTGTCTAGATGAATGCTGGTTCCCTGGCAGGCTGGCTGGCCTGCTTGCCCACAGAGCAGGCGTGTAAGAGGACTGGGGCATGTCTGGGGAATGTGAGGCATGATATGGGAACAAAACTGACTACTGTCTCTCAAAGAGAGGCCCTGTTCTGGGCTTTAGGGCATCAGAAGTCCAACTCTCTGAAGGATGAATAAATGATTGGCTGGCTCACTTGCTGACAAGCAAGCAGACCAGTAGTATCAGTGAACACCATGTACACATGGGGTCTTATTTAAGTCACCACTTATAATGTATTTTGAAGAATCTCATTCTTAAACCAATTAATAAATCAGATGTAATTTATGACAAGCTCACCATCCTTACCTCAGGGAAAGAAAGTGTCCTCTGTCTCATTTTGATATTAAACATTAAACAAACTAATCATAGGATGTTAGAAGTTATATTTTTAATCACATCACATTAACATTTTAAAACCATCATATTAACAGCACAACAGAATCAGGACGTATTCCATGAACTCTAGGGTCAGTGGTTTGACTCTCTGTTCTTCCTGACAGACACCAAAACCCTGTAGTGGTGCTGCCATAGATGTGGAGCTGTCCAGCAATAATTTACCCCAGCATATCAATAAAGTAAATTCTGACTAAATTATTTGTGAGTGGCACTGTTAAAGCCCTGTTGAAACACAAGTCATGTTTCAGTACCCAGTTCAGGTTCGGAATGCAGACACCCTCTCTACTTTAAAGACTGGGCTTAAAACATTTTTTCTGGATAAAGCTTATAGTCTGAGCTGGTTCAGGTGACTCTGAACCATCTTAGTTATGCTTAGTTATGCTTAGATTTTGACTGCTGGGGATCCTCCCTTTACACACTAAAATCCTGTTTTATCCTCTCCTGACATCTCTCTATCCACTCATATGCCACCAGTGTATGACATTAATTTTGTGTAGTTTCTCTCCTGTTGTGCTTCTTCCTCTTTTCCTCTCTCTGTAACTTTCTGCAGCTATCCTCGGCCTGTATATTCCCAGTGTCCAGTTGCTGGACCAACCAACCTGCCCAGTGTTTTGTTTTATTGTTGTTATTTTATGTTATTTTATTTTTTTGCCTGTTGTTCTAATCTCTCTCCAGTTTCCAGTCACCCCAACCTGTCAAGACAGATGGTTACCCAAACTGAGCCTGGTTATGCTGGAGGTTTTTTACATTAAAGGGAAATTATCATCCTCACTGTTGCCTAGTGCTTGCTCAAATTGAATTTGTTGTTTTGATATAATTCTATATAGTTGTATATTTTTTTTATTGTGTAAGATCTTAAACCTTGCATTGTAAAGTGCCTTGTAAAGGCTTGTTTCCTTTTTTTTCTTTGTCCTCATCAACCATCTCTGCAGTTGTGTTACAGTTCTTCTTCCTTCCATTTGCCCTGTTGCATAATGTTAATACAGGCACAAATGGGATTTGATCTTCACCATAGTCATAAATATCACACACAGTGATGATCTTTCATGTCTTTACTGAACACTCCCATTCAATAACAATCGAAAGATCATGACTGTGTTTTATCAGTTTAGAAATACTGTTTGTTTCATATTTGTGACTTTGGTGATGCAGAAAATCTACTGCTAACAGTGCTATTACTTTTTCCTTCACCGTAATTACAATCACTCATTTGACAAAAAAACAACTTATGCCTTTTATTGTCATTAAGCACAGCAGTATGGTATAGAACACTGGGTTGGCATTAGGGGTGGGGGTCTTTTCAGAATAAAGGAGCATGCTGTCAAGATGGTGACACAGCTGTGCTATTCAGTCCTACATTCATTTCTTCATTATTCAACCTTACATTAAGATGCACAGAACATTCACTTATGCTTTTAATCTTGCATTCAGTTCTGCATTCACCCCTTCATACAGAATAGCCATTAATCAATGAGCTTGCAGTCCTGCTTTTAGTCACACAGCATTAACACAATGAAGTTTAAAGAGATTAAAAGTTCTAGCAGTCAACATTACTGGAACTCTGACACAATCAGGGGCCCAAAGGTTGAGTCAAAAGCCTGATGGAACAGACAGAGGTAAGAACAGTGCTGCAATATTTTCAGAAGCACCAAGAATGATGCACCAAAATAGTATTTTTTTCCATTGAGAGCAATTACAAAAGGATCAGTTATAAAACAGCGTACAGTTATTTTTGCCCATTCCCTCTGAACAGTGCAGTGAGCCACCAGGCATGGCTGGAGAAGGATGCTAGTGTGCGTGCTCTGTGGACCCAAAAACATGGAAGTGTGTGTGGAACATCCAGGTCATTTTGAGGGTTCGATCAGGAAGAATTTTTTTTGCATTGTGTACCACTGGGCAACTTTGGGTGGTACGCTTTGATGTGTATGGCAAATATTTGCACAAAGTCAATGTCCTCATTGGATGAAAATGTATTACGTGCTGGTCTTCATTTCAAAGTGTGTAGGGCTCTGGCCTGGGATCAAGGAATACATGTATGTATGTAGGCGTGTTCAGATGTATCCTCAGCTGTGTGGACATGGGCTGACAAAGGTATGTTGAAGAAATGAACTGAGGAATGCAGTCCATGTTGCAAACTTTTCAAATGAGAAAGTTAGAAATCTCTTGTATGAATGTGCAAGTTTATCCCCATTTACAGTGGAGTTAATTGTGATAGAACAATCCCAATGAGCAATACAAGCACAGTGAGAGAAAGGTAGATTATATTGACAGATTGGAAATGCACACAGTTAATAATATATAGAGCTAGCCGCCTCCATGCAGATGGACCAACCACCTTTCACCAAGACAGGCGAACTTCAAGCAAATTGCCAGTGTTACCATGGTTATTACAGGTAATTCCAGGTTATTAATGCCTAACGTGTCAGTCACATTGTGGTACGTCACCCCTTCATTATCCTACCCACAGTTTTTCTTCCTCTTGCTGTTTCTAGTTTTTATTATTGCCTCAATCTCTCACTCATCCCAACTGAATCACTTCACTTTTTGTCCGTCTCTTTTTTCGCTGCATTTTCTGCAGTACATGGATTTGAGCTGCTGTGATTGAAATCAGAGCTGGGAAAGATTTTAGTAATACCAAATGGAAAATCAGGTTGTTATTTCCCTTAATCAAAACAAAAAAAGAATACTTTTATAAACATTTTTGTGTCTAGGTGATTTCATATAGTAATTATTCACAGGGGAAAAGAAGGTTATTATGCATTCTGCAAGCCAAAAAATTGGCAAAATTGACACTGTGAGAATGTGTCACCACACACTAAAAGTCATGGGTATTTAATTCACGACTGTGAGTATTATGTCAGCACAAACCGTATCATCAGGACTAATTATTAAAGTCTCTCATTTGCTTTGACTAAACATTTTTGGCAACTCTTCATCAACTGTTTAACCACTCAACATAAGCTTGGAGAGAGTTTAGCTCATTCCTGCCTTTAGACTTTAGACTTTTGTTTGTTAGTTTTTTGTTTTGTTTTTCGATGCCACTTAGAGGTGGACTTGCTGGTGTGTTTCAGATCATTATCCTGCTGCATAACCAAAGTGTGCGTGAGCTTGAGGTCATAAACTGATGGTTGGACATTCTCCTTTAGGATTTCCTGGGGGCTCATGCCCTGAAACTCCAAAGCAGCCCCAGACCATCATCCCACCACCACCATGTTTGACTGTTTATATGATGTTATTTTTATGAAATGCTGTGTTTTTTAATAGGCACAGGCAGGTTTAGACAGCTTTTTTTTTTTTTAAATAAATGAAATAATCATTTAAAAACTGCATTTTGTACTTATTCTGGATATCTGGTGGTAATATTAAAGTTTGTTTAATGATCTGAATCAGTTAAGTGTCAGGAAGGTGGCAAATGCCTTTTCACACCACTGTACATAAAAGTGCCTAATGATAGATGAGCAGTTCTGTGAAGTATGCCATACAGTTTCTATGGAAGCCTGTTGTTGCCAATGCTAAAATCATTATTTCATCACTGAGATAATCAGATCATCACTGCAGTGCAATGCTTGGTACATGGTGCATACAAAAACATGAAAAAAACAAATGCAAACAAACAAACAAACAAACAAAAACAGGACATTAAGAACTCTGTGCTGTCCACATCATCTAACTGTGTAGTGGGATTAGGTAGTCATGAAGATGGAGAGAAACTGTCTATCTAAAACTAGTACTAGTATAAAATCATTACACTTATTATGTAAGTTAATGATGTTAAAATAATTTAGTTGCCATCAGTTAGTTAGCTAATTAGTTCACTAATTATGTGCATCCTTGTCATAAATTTCCTGTGTGAAACATAAAAAAGGAAAATATAAGCAACACAACAAACATTGTTGAAAATGTTTGATTAGACTGTTTTAATAATCATGTTCGTATTCAATCTCTATTTAAATGTATGCTTAAACTTTAACTTGCTACTATTACATCTTACATTTCTCTTGCGTACTGTAGTAAAAACATTAGGTCATCTATTATCTACACTTGCGCCTGGGCATGTTTGCAATGCTAGATATTATGCCAGCCAATATTTAATGAGGGATAGGGTTCATCTTGAACAGGAGCTCTGTCTGGATAATTTAGGGTATAACGTTATAAGCACACTGTGGAAACCTTAAACAGAACGGTCAGGTGGGCAAGTTCGTGCTGTAGTTTGGATCCATGTGTGCTTGAAGGGTGAAATCACAAAAACAAAAAGGAAAACACAAGATGGAGATGTTAACAAATCATTTTCTCTCGACTTCTGGTTGCCCTGACAGAATGGCAGATGGGCCAATCAGAAAAGTAGCCTCAGAAATAGCCAATTAGGCCTATTTGTTTGTGAGGACAAAGGAAGTGATGTTGCAGAGTGATTGCACCAGCGCTGAGCTACACAAATGTTAAAATGACACCTTGCTTGTTGCCTTCCAACCTAATTTTCCAGGAGTGTGAGGTCTTGATTGCAATGGAGCCTGCAAGAGAGGACGTCTCATTATTGCACCAAAACAATCACCACCTCAGAGGCAAAAAAAACAAAAAAAAAACAGAGATTCTGTTTTCATTAGGGAGCTATTGAGTCACTGGCTCTCAAGTCGTGGCCAGCACATGTGCACATGTGCTGAGGCTGTAGTCTGGCAATTGTATTGAAAAGATTTCCACCTTACTCTAGTCCACTTAATGAAGCTGTAAATTTAGAGACATGAGAGCCCTCACATGGCTCCTCTGAGAGCTGCTACAATGATCCTGGGACTATGCTGGTTAATTAACTGATTGTTTGCTTGGCTGGAAGCCACGGAGAAAGAGTGGAGATGTGGAGATAGACAAGAAGGAGACGAAAAGAGAGGAGATGAGGGGAGATCAGCATATTCACCGTGTAGACATTTTTGTGGTCAGAATGGATGTGCGGACTTTGACACTACGCTGCGCATGCTGTACGTGCATGGTTTGCGGCAGATCTTATGGAAGTCGATCCCAGTCTAATAAGACAAACGGCTCTATTTCTGATGCTCTTATACATTTTTCCTCAGCGTTAGCCTGGATTTTTCAGGCTGCGCCTACTTTTGCAGTTTTCCTGGCACCGACGAACTTGATTGCGCCAGTGTTGGAGAAGAGACGCTGTTTGGCCTGCATTTGTGCAGATTAGGTGGGCGTAATGCAACGTTGGTGCAAATTCTGGACCAAAACAGAGTTTGCGGTAGAGCCTCATCCACCTCCAGTAGAGCAATTTTCGTGCCATCGCCTGGCACCAGTGCGCAAACACAGGCACCGCTCCAAAATCAACAAACACCTTTCATGTTTAGTGTTTCAGACCAGTGTGGCCTCTTTATATTTGCTGCACGTTTTATTGACTTCTGATTTATATGTGCATGAAAATACTTCTACGTCATCTACAGTCAATTACAGTCTATAGTCAATTATTTGGCCAAGGCTGTGCGTAAATTTGGCACAGCTGCGCGTCTTTATTAAGTATTTATATCTCAACAAAGAGCGACAGGAGTCAGGAACGTTTTTACTTTACAGATTCCAAGTTTTTAAAGCTAAGATCCTGCAGAGTAATCTACGTGTCTTCAAGATGCGTCTTGTGGTTGGTGCTTCAGTTCATAATAACAATATTATTAAAAGCAAAAATCCAAGTAGCATGTGAAAAATATTATGAATGTCAGAATTCAGTTTTGGTCCTTGCAGTCGTGTTTAAAAATTCTTCCAGAGCAGAATCCTACACAGGTCCAGTTTGCAGACCTGTCCCTGCGCTGACCGGCAAATCTCAACATGAAGCGACTTGAACTCGACTACAGATCTGACCCATAACTTCAGATGCATTTCCTTCCTCCTCAGAATCAACTCGTTCTTCTCCAAACTGTTGCTGCCATCACAGCGCGTCTGTTAGTTTAAACAAACTCAGAGCTATATTTAGTTTTTAATATTCAATGTATACTGGCTGATACTATGCAGTTACACTCATCGGTTTATTGTGATTATGCGGGGAGGATGAATGGATAATGTATGTATATGTAATGTGTGTATATTTATTCAGTTTGTCCTCCACACCGCACTCGGCTGCGCCTTGTTGCGCCCTGTAACTCAAACCCTGGTGGTCACGAAACTTGCACAAAGCTCGTTGGACACACCCATAACGCCTAACGTCCTGCGAAGCACACGTACAAAGAATGTGGGTGTTGTGGGGAAGTTGTTCTGAGCAGTTAAAGTTGAAAAGAATAATATTTACATATTCAAAGACCCAGAATTTAATGGTGCTTTTAATGCTGATCTGCTTATTTATAGCTGAGTAAGTCAAGTTGTAATTTCCAAAAAAATGAGTTAAATGAGTCGCGTGAATTTAACTCAGTTTCATTTTTCCATAAACTGCAAACTCATGACTTTGCTGCCATTTGTGCAAAATAGAGTACTGCCAATTTGGATCAGGGTTTTTTTCCTTTATTCATTTGTCATTTCTGCTTTTTCAGGTATATATAAAAAAGGTTCTCAACTGGAATCAAAGTGTGGATATTGCGTTTATGTAGCATTTGAGAAGAGGATCCAGGATGTGGATTAATATAAAAGCCTTTTGTTTATTTGATGACTTTCAACTCTGTGGCACAGTCAAACATGGTGGTGGGAGAATAATGTTGTGGGGCTGTTTTGCTGCTTCTAGCACAGAAAACCTTGTTCAGCTGCATGGGATTACACACACACACACACACACACACACACACACACACACACACACACACACACACACACACACACACACATCTGTATTAACCCAAAACAGGATCTGTCTCTAACACTAACCAAACTGCTTTTCTTGCCTAAACCAGCCTCTCACTTTCTCAGGTCTCAGTCCTTTACATTGTGCACCCACTATCCACCCCAAATACCTTAAATTAATAAATATAGTTCTCAGTCACTAATTCTAAAAATACATTTCACCATGACATGTTGATTATGTTCACTACAAACATGTAATGGTGGTTGCAGTTTAGTTGCATAGGAATGGAATTTTCAGGCAGTTGGATCATGAAGATTGTGTTGACCATTTGAAGGATAATGTAAAGAAATCTGCTGCAGGTCTAGCAGACAATAACTCAAAGTATAAGTCCAAGTTTGTCCAAAAGTATTTAAAGGACAGCAAACTCAAGGTTCTGGAGTGGCCTATTCAGAGCCAGAATCTTATTCCTATTTAGAGTCTGTGTTGGGAGCTTAAGGTTCATGTCCGAGCTCAAAAACCATCCAATTTGGATGAGCAGGAACAATTTGCCACAGGCCAAGATTCCTCAACATACATGTGCCAGTGTAGTCACAAACTACCATAAGAGGTTGTTGTCTGTCTAATAATTTTGCCCAGTAAAATATTTTAATCAAACTTAGTGGAGTCTTTAGTCTTTGTTCTCTTGGAAGCACAGTATAAATATTTCTGGTTATTTCCATGGAGATGTTAAGGACAATGTCCTCAACATCTCCATGGAAATAACCATGAAAAGGGATGGATAATTTTAGGTTTAACTGTGTGTACTGCTGTTGCCAGTTCTGGTTCCACAGATTCCCTGCGGCACTGATCAAATGCCTTTCCATCCATACACCCTGGTTCTCTATGCATTTCCTGTTTTAATTTCTAAAAATCACACTTGATACAATACATGATATACACAGACACACCTATATCACATAGAGACACAAACACAGGATTACGTAGTATCAGTGTCTTATGTTTATTCATTGCAGTAGCTGTAGTTCTGATTTCTCTGTTGTACATGTTGAAAAGAGAAATTAGATCTTCTTGCTGGTCCTCTTCAGGACTACAGAGGCAGCTTTGGAGGTCTGTAAAAAGACAGAAAGAGAAGGAAATTATTAAAGTATGAAATATTTTATTCTATTACCTTGTACTTCCATGTGAATCATCAAAAGACATTATTGTGCTCTTATTCTGTTTCTTCCTTTCCTTATTTTGCAAGAAGTTATAAAATTTTCCGAAAAGCAGAAAAAAATTTACACTGCATTGCTTGTTAACATGCATTTATATGCACTCTTCTTCAGGTTTGACACAGTTTTTCTCATTAGCTAATGCTGATCCATCAGCTGCAGAAATATAACATTAATGACCCTAATGATCCCTGTGGGGTGCTGAATATAATAACTTCTGTCATCAAGCTAGGTCATCAGCAGTAAAAGCCTGAGTGTGTTTACCTCGATAAGCTTGCCTCCGACGATCTCAGAGGTGTGGTGGTAGTTGGGGAAGGTCACACTCAGCTTACCCCCCTCCTGGTACACTGTGGCCTGAAAACACAAGTAATCATCAGGCAGGGAATCAAGGCACATATATCCTCCCTTCCAGTTCTGCTAAATTATAACAATCTTGATAATAATCTGTCCTGCACATATGGATCTTAAGATAAAATGACATTGAAGAACAAGCTCTGAATTATTTCCTCATACCTTGAATTTCTTTCCACCGATGGTTTCCATATCGCTTTCCTTGCCAATGGTGAACTTGTTGGTGACCCTAGCGTTCGTGGGGTAGACCTGAGTCCAGGAGTAGGTATTGCCTTCCTGGGTAACCTCTGTGATGATCTTGTAGTCACGGCCCTTCTCAATGATGTCATCAGGGATACCTAGAGTGCAAGTAACAAAGTTTCAGACAATGATAGAGGACAGACGTACGCAAGTAAAATGCATGTGCCGTTTGGCTGAGAATGGTTCTAGATAGTGTCTCTCACCGAGCAGCTTGCAGAACTCGTCGTAGCCCTCCTGAGCCTCAGTTTCCCATTTTCCAGCAAATGCCATTTTGGTGTTTTGGAGTTGTTGTCTGGAGGCGAGCAGAGATGTTGAGAGAAGTTGAAGGACAAGGTACTGAGACCAAGACTGGTCGCTATTTATACACTGAAAACTCTCACCACCTCCCTCCCTCATGACACAAGAGAACAATTAGAGCTGAAGATGATGACTACAATAGGCTACGAGGGAGAGGGCAATAACCTGCACAGACGCGTGTTTATGGTGCCGGGGCAGTGAATAAAATGCTGACAGGTAATCAGGATGAGCTGGTAGCTCACCTTCAGGTCAGTGAACTTTCCTGCAATGACTTTATGGCCGCACCCTCTGCTTTTATTGCTGTGGATTCTCAAACAAATAAAAAGCTCTGTATGAAAATATGACCCCACTATTTAAGACAGTTTATCTATAAATAGTGAATCGTCTGATCTGTGTAAAGGTCTTTATTCATAAACTGATATTGATAAAGCTCTAAAACATTTAACGAGAACTTTATAACTTAAACATTTGTGTAAGAGCATATGAATAATTATTTTGTTAGCATAAATGATTGTGTAGCTGTGCCAAGACTGTACAAAGTACCTGAGGGCCCAAAGCCATCACGTTTACTGTGTTTCAGTTGACTTAAAGTTATTTATTTAATGAATTACAAATAAATTTGGGAATTTCTTCTGTTGAAATACAATATGTAATACAGTGGATTTGAACTTTGTCTTGTAGTAGAGGCAAACTGTGACTTTCTTCCTTCAAAACACTAACTGTTCTAGAGCATTTTGCAGGCTGGGCTCTAGCTCAGCATGTTTGCAGCACTCATTTCTATATATATTCTATATTCTAAGGCTAAATAATTTCAGAATAATACACTGTATTCTTTAGCAAAGATTACTGTGTGCACTTTATTTGCTACTGTGGAGCAACAAGTTCGGGCACCAAAATCCTGTATGTGGAACCAGCTCAAAATAAGCTACAGTGATGTTCATCATAATAAAAAAACACAGTGGGAGCACAGAGGAAGAAGATGCACCTGGCTTTGACTACACAGATGACAGGCCTACATGCTGTGCTATGTGTCAGTTCATGGTTAGTTTTAGGATTTTTGTGGGATTTCTAAACCAAAAACAAGGCAAAAAATCTCCAGGCTGGGGCCCAGGTGATACTGTTGCATCACTGGTTGGTTTGAGTCATAATGAATGTGCTGTCTACATAAAGTGTGCTTGCTGTGGGAACATGGAATTGTTACATACTGTACACAGGTTATGCGTGTGTATATTCATGTGTTCAATTAGAAATTTCTATGTTAAATTGAAGCAAATAACTTTAGAGTTACATTAGAACACTGGGCTGGTGGAGGAAGCTACACATTGAAGGTATCGGCACAGTGTTAGTTTTGTGTTTTAATAGCTGCACACCTGCATGATTATGATGAAACTATTACTAGTTGGCTCGTGGCCAAGCAGCTGCTGAATGGGCCTGTGATTCTAAGTCATGAACAAAACAGCTCTTACCAATTAATTAAGGTAAAGAAAATGTCAGGGCTTTGCCATAAATAATGCTGTGTTTGGTGATTGTGACTGTGTATGGAGGTTTTGCTGCACATACCTCAAATACGTTATTGACCCTTTAGACTGTGCATGAACTCACTCACTTAACTAGTCATACAAAGGAGGAATGATTCCCTACCGATCACTAAAAGAGCTCTGACAGTACAAAGCACAAGTAATAAAAAAGAAAACTGGTGACAAAATTGAGCACTTATTTAATATTCCTTCAAAAAAAACACAATGCAAGTTAACAGAATTACAGTATAATGTTGCTTGCACACGCTGGTGGCTGAAAATTGTCCATTAAGGTGTCTACATGACTTAAGCACCTCGGGCTTTCAATTCTGACAAACCGTGAGTAGGTAAAAGCTTTGGATGCTGCACTTGATTTCGATCTCACACAATACAGCCATTTTCACAGAGCGCTGATAGTGTTTCTAAACCATGAAAAGTCAACATGCCCTTGGAGCTCTTTATAAACACATAAAACATCATATTGGCCAATATCCTATAAAAGACACATACGACTGCTCTCGTTTTATGCTGTCTCTCTCTCTCTCTCTCTGTCCTCCTCACTCTTACACGCACTCACACAAGAGGTCAATGTGCTGAAGTGCACAAATTCAATTTTAAAAACCCACTCATCAGATTTCACATGTGCAGTATCTTCTTTTCCACCAGCTGTGTAGGTTGTGCCGTACAACGTGATATGACATTGCACTCACGTTGACCTTTAACTGTCTTGCATTTGACCTTTCAGAAGATACATGATGATGCAGCATTTTCTGCTACTACTGTATGACTGTTATATATTCATGTGGTTTCCGAAGCTTTTTTTCTGTTTCATAGTGATCCATCTATCTGTGATTTTCTCCTGTATTGTATTTTGTTCTGTTGTCGTGTTTAGCACAGCTTCCTACTATTTTTACATTTTCCTGTAGAATTCAGGCCCAGAGCGGTCCAATCTGGATTTTCCCCACTGCCAATGTTAAAGCGAGGGTGCGTCACAGGCCAATCACCATCCACCACAGCCTCTGCCGAGTGCTCTGGTGTGTATGAGAGTTTTCTTACTACAGCAGCCTTACTATACAAACAGCAGACAATGGTAGCAGTATTGATTCTGACTGCCTGTTACCTAAACCTGAGTCTACCTCAAAGTTTGAAGTAATAAGTGTTACCATTTAAAGTATTTTGTCTTGTTTTTAGCGTTAGGGTTAGCACAAATATAAATGACATTCGGTTTGCGGGAGCAGGAGAAATTTTCAGAACTGTCTAAGATTGACTAGAGAATGGATGAAATCAACAGAGGGTCAATACTCTGTTGATTGTCGTTAGTCCAGTTTGACTATTTGTAGACAGACGTGCTTTGCGTAAACCCATGTGGGATCGGAGGTACGTCACCAAACAGGAGTGGAAGGAGCAGTGCTGCTTGTTGTGTGCAAAATTTCAGCCAGGGCAGAAAAAAAAGAATATTAATCATTTTAATCACATTTCTGCCTTTTGGTTTGGTCCTGCTCTAGACTTAAATTGCTAGAGCTCTGTAGCTCCAGTACTTTGCACATGTAAGCGTAATGCACCAACTAGCATATAAATTGGTTTAAATTAGGTATGCCTTAACCAGCTACAACCTCAAAATGCTGCTTTCACTTGTGGGCATTTGTTATAACATTCCAAGGATTTAAAATTGCAGTGTGTAAGATTTAGAGGGATTTATTAACAGAAATGCAGTTATTAGTATTCATAAATATGTTGTCATTAGCTTGCAATCACCTGAAAATACCAACTTTTTAGGGAGCAGGTCCTGTTTCATAAGGGCTGCGATGTTATACCTCCACGTTTCTACAATAGCTGAAAGGGAATCACATTTTATTTAATTTGGTGACACTGGTGTAACAGCAATATTGGCTAAAGCCACGCTCCTACATGCTAAATAGGTTAACTAAATACAGTTTCTAAATGTGTACAGTAACTAGCTAAAGTAATCTCATTACTTGAAATTAGTACCTAGTTCTTACTTAGTACTTGATGAGGCCATAGGCAGGAAACCTCATGGATACCTCATGGGGGGGGGGGG
>OMLM01003280.1:19712-35110 GCA_900302695.1 Helostoma temminkii | reverse complement strand
GATGCTTATGATTATAATGTGTAATGTGTAAGTATAGTAGTATTTTGAGTAACAGTTTGGGTTTTAGATGGAGTTGAACTGCATAATTACATTATAATTAGAAAATATTTGACTTAGTGATCCCACCTCTGAGTGATCAGTAGGCCACACTGAGAGTCAACATTCGTGCTCCCTCAGTATATGCCCATATATACGCTCAGTGAATACCACAGCACAACTTTGCACTACTTTCTCAACACATTTGACCCTCAGTGTTCTCACAGTCTCCTCTCATTTCTCTCTCTCTCTGCTTCCATAGTGGAAACAAATTCAGCAGGAGGGCACTGTGGGAATCATGCCAATAGACTGTGGGGTTCAGCAGCAATACCAAAACAACACAGACTGACAAGCCAATGCATCAAAGGCCTGTGAAATCCACATTAGCATGAAGGAATAAACAGATAGTATTTATACCCAAATCTTTTTTTTTTTACCATTCTGAGCCAGTGACAACAACATCACCAACAAAAGACATAAACAAATACATTTCAGGTGTTGCTCTAAACATTGTTTGATGGCCTTTGGTCTCTGTCAGCAGGATGAAGTCCGGCACTGGTTTTAGGAACATGACAAAGAAATCAAATCTCAATCTGACAAGTGAATACAGGACATGCTGGAAGAACAGGGAACTCTGTCCATGTAGACCTCACTTTGCTTACAGCAATTAAGGATCTGATGCCAGATACCAGGGGACACATTCAGAGGTCTTGTGGCAT
The DNA here is from genome assembly GCA_900302695.1 of Helostoma temminkii. Lineage (NCBI taxonomy): Eukaryota > Metazoa > Chordata > Actinopteri > Anabantiformes > Helostomatidae > Helostoma > Helostoma temminkii. The sequence goes on along the minus strand of OMLM01003280.1, from coordinate 34,355 downwards.
TTGTGGCTTGAGGGGCCACAGCTGTAAGAGAGAAAATCTACAAATATTAGACAGGTAGGTGTAAGGTTGTGGCTGACTATCAAATCAAGAAATTAAAACCGTCAGACTTTGACACAGCCAGTTGGGACCAGGTGACAGCAGTGATACCATCATACCAGGAGGTCATCAACCCTCTCTGCACTGCAACATTGAGAGTGTGTGTTTCTGCCCTTCTGTTGTTCTGGAGACATGCCCAAGTTTGTTGTTGTATCCGTCATTACCTAGTCTCTTTCTCATGAACACTCAGAGCATGACAGCTCTCACTATCTAAAACCCAACCATCAGCCTCTGTGCAGACAGATGTATTTCCCCCACAGCACCGATGTCTGTTTCTATCTATCATTTTCTAACAGGCGTACCTGCTCTATCACAACCCAAATACAAAACATCTCTCACACGTGCTTATGTTTTTGAACAGCCTGGGTTATCTCAGTCTGAAGCTCCATTCTCACAGCACATTAGGAGATATATCAGAGGCCAAAAATCTCTCCCAGTCACTGATATTTGTCCAAGAAGGGGGCCTGGTGTGATGTTTCTATCTATCCAAGCTTGAAGTGGCAATGCTGACAGGTAGAGATGAAACAGTTGAGACAAGGAGGCCTGTAACAGAAACAGAAGGGGAGAAACACAAGGTCTATCTCAAGCAGAAAAAAAGTTACCACAGCAAAGTATCCTACAGTGTGTGGTGACACAGAACAAGCCAAACAGCAGACATGTTTTATTCCTTGGTGTAGTAGCATGCAGAAACTAGAGCAAACTGTAGAGACTTACTCTGCATTACAGTAGCCTACAGTAATCCATATCATGTATTAGCTTTAAACATACAGCTAGAACATTTCCATTAGTCCACTGAAATGTTGGCAGCAAACGTTGCGAGCCTGTGTTAAGTTTATATAATAGCGTTTGTCTGCTCTAACACCTAATGATCATACACAACATTCATTTTGCTTATTTGCCAAGTGCAGCATAATGGCAAGAAAGGAAATGCTAAGAAAACAGAGAGAACGGGAGGGAGAGTGGGCAACCCAAGGTAGCAGCTCCCTTCTGTCCTGGATCAGACCCAAAATGTCACACACTACTCTAACACACACTCATTCTGCGTGTTCATCGCTTAAGACACAATTAACAGAGTTGGGGCTGAACAAACACAAATGGTCAAATTCATGTCAATGAGGCTTCACTTCCTGTCTGAACTCACCTGTATTAGACTTGAGGCGAGGATGGACTGTGTTTACAAACGGACCAGAAATCAATTTCACAGCACAAAGTGACTGAATTAAAGAAAAGCAAACTTCGTGTTGGTTTCACTTATAATTGGTCTTTAGATGGACTTGAATTTTCCCATTCATTCATTAGTAATAGTTGTTGACGTTGCATTCATGTATCCATCCAGCAGATTAGTAATCACATTTCTCCTCTTCCTTTGGCTTATTTTAGAAGTGTGGTTCACAGATTTTAACTGTTTAGAGACAGAGGAGACTCGTGTTTTTTGTTTGTTTGCGCTGCGATTGAATTAAAGAAATACCCAGTGAAAAGTGACTTATTTCGACATGTATTGATTCCCTCCTTCATCTCCGCTCCTCTCAGCTGATAGAGAGGCAGACTTTGTTATGCTCATGCGCTCTAAAAAGCTGATTAGAAACCTGGTTAGGCGTTTACATGCCGAGGTATTAATCTGTGTTCTCCGGGAGAAATCCAGTGAGTCTACATGGAACTTAGTACGCCGATCACAGTCCTGCTAAGGTCCATGTAAATGTACTGTATGTCCCCAAGCAACCTAGCCTAGGGCATAACAAATATCCTCCTTTCCTCAACTGCCACATCATCTATTGTGTTTCACTTCCAGCTGTTCCCGTCACCCAGAGCCCTAAAAATAGAAGAGCTGCAACACTGAGGTGGAAAAAACGAGCAGGTCAAGTGATTTACGTAGCCTCAAATAGTTCCAAGAGGGTGATTGAGATCAGCTGGTAAAAAGCAGGATTTAGCAGCAAAAACCAACCAGATCAGTATCAGTTTAAAATTCATACTCAATTTATGAAAACAGTATCTCAATATCTTGCTTAAGTTGAAAATATAACAGATGTCATGATCCCAGCTGATTTCAACCTTGGTGCTGAAAACACCACAACTCAACAGCACCACCACTACTAGTAATGTTGTCTGCTCATAACTCCTCAAACTTCCCTGCTTATTAACTGCTGCCATGCAACATTTTTCCATTATTTACCTGCCTGTTAAATAGTAATGCATTATTAACTTCGGGCACATAAAGATTTGCTGGACATTAAACTTCTTCTGGTGCTCTGGTGTACCAGTCACAGACCACTAAACTACCAGTGCCTGTCTGACTGTAGAAGTGTGTACTGTGTATATTACAGAATGTCCAGATATAGTGAAACAGAACAGGAGTGAAGGTTAAAATAAACGAAGAGATGTGTTGGATCTTATTCTTAAAACTAGAGAGAATAGATGCAGGGGCAGTGTTTCTGAGGAGTCCTGTTGAAAAGCAAGTAATCTGTTACTGTGAATTTTATATTTTGAGAAAAATGGAACAACAAAGTAGAAATGTAAGCCTACAGAAAATAATATGCATTGTTTTAGAGGTAAATGCAGTAAAGTTCACAGTTATCTGTTCCAGAATGAAACTGCACCATCAGATAATCTCTGGATGCTCCACTCTAACACATCTGGGCTGGAAGGGGATCCTTGCTTTAGATCAGTGATATAAACCTATGTGCAGCAGGGAAGATACTGTATTTCATCATATAATTAACACTGCAGTATCAGTATCCCTAAAGATAACACTCTCAGTAGCACTGAGATAATTCAACATTTGTCACTGTTACTGATGGAAAATCAGTAATTTATTCAACCAAGTCACAAAACAAGAATACATCATTTACCAGTTTGACACAACTGGTCCAGAGTGTCCTGGAGAAGTACACCTCAGTTACCAGGAGAGCATAGTGCATCTATATAATGTCAATGTAATGTGGTTTTTTGTGAATATTCAACACCAGATTGCAACAACAGTTACTCTTTACTCTAAAAACAAGCTGCTGTGGTGCTGCTCTGTACTACAGACACAGTCACTGACTTCTTTTGAAAACATCTTATTGTACTAAACACAGTCCTGGAGTGCACAGATCTCTTTATAGAGAACTCCTTCCCTCTTCTCCCTTCTTGTTCTCCCTCTGACGAGACAGCTACCAAACTGCCCAGGCTCTCCACATTACAGCTGCCAAATAACACTTTAAGTGGTTACAAAGAGACGGAGTAGCTAATGTACAGGTATGTATAAAAAGCTTCACAGCCTCATTCTACTATCTACTATACTAAACTCTCCATCCACCTTTTGGCCTCAAGTCCACAGGAACCTCTACCCTGGAGATAGCTATTAGTGCCCAGCACAGTGCTGGGGGCTGGTAATGGCCCACTTTGAGGCATGGTAGAAGCTTGTCAGAGGGACCTAATGAAGACAAAGGCACCGTTTGTGGAGTGGAGGAGCATGGGTGAGGAGGGGCTAATGCTCTGTTAATGGAAACCTCTACTGTCCTTGACAAATTGTGCTGTAGAGTCGGAGCTCGCACAGCGGGCGCGTTAGCACAGAGATGCATATGCACAGGCTTTAAGTCCAATGTGTAGCACATATAATTTAGATGAGGCTTTCACAGATACACAGCTGTGCTCCTCCTTTAGCTTTTATGATAATAACACTTTCCCTGCATGAGTTTTTCCACTACAATCTACAAAAGACAGTGTGCAGTTTTATTGTAACAGTTGTGTAATTCACTGTATAATCAGACACATTAATAAGTCAAGGATAAGAAGAGGACATTGAAAGTTTACAGCTGTCTGGAATGGCCCTCTGCTCTATGTGGTCAATTAAAGGCTTGCAAATGGATTCTCCACCTACGTTTATGAATACAGGATAACACCAGTACATTTGTATCACAGGACATACAAAATGAGGATGAGTGGTTGTTTATGGGATGTATCAGCTATGCAGCAGCTTCTCTTTGGGGCTATAATCTCTGATCACCAGCAAAGTGCTTTTAAAGACCTTATCGTAGTTTATAGTACATCTGCCATGTTGCACATTCCTTAACACAATCTGTTATTCTGCAGGAACATACAGTGTGTGATTACCATTACTGAATGACATCTTTAAATATCCAGGAATAATTACATTGTGTGTTAAGGTTATCATGCGAATGGGATGTGGCAATTTTATGTCATCCCACTGGGAATTGTCGCTAGTTATCCCAACTGCAAGAGCATATCACAGGCAGAGGAAGGAGGAAGCTCTTAGCCCAGCCTTCACAAGGCTCGAGATGCAGCCTCTCAGCATTATGATTCAGTTTCAAAGGAAGTGCGACAAAAATTCATTTCAGGGTGGATGTGTGGCTGTAACAATTCGTTAGGAGAACATAAGGCAGTGAATGTGCTGAAAGCTCCTCATTGCTTGTGCTTTTCTCCCTGACACAAAGGGAGGGGGCCCAGCAGCTCTCTGGCCTGCTACCAGACTGCCCCCTCATGGTGGATCATTGCAGTTATAACATTTCATGTTCATTCAGTATGTTTTGCTGTTAGCTGTGGTGGGTGCGACAGTTGCTACACATGATTTGTATTATTGTGTCTGTGATGGTCTTAGTTGTCACAGTTCTGAACTGCACAGGTCTGTGATTGAGATGTATAAGCACAGAGACACATCAAGCAGACATCAAAGAGCTGGAGCCAATGAAGGCCAACTCTTACATCACCTCACACTGCTGTCATCTGTGCTAAGAAGTGGTACCCGAACACGCCGCAAAGACGAATGACTACATAGTCATTCACCTGTGTACATTAGAGATCCACTGCAACATTATGTCAGTAGAAGGACTTTAGGTCGTCTGATGAAGGTTTGCTAAGTGTTCCTCGCTTTTGTTGCTCCTAAACTCTGACATTCTCTAAAGTTGGACTTATGGTCTGTGAGTTCTGTAGAAACCTTTATAAAGCAGCATTAAAGTAATGACAGTCCTCTGATGTTGTGAGCCCTTGGTCTTAGGACCAGGACACTCCCAGCTGTCAGTGAGCGACTGCAGGCTTAGCTCTTGCTGTGTGTCCCACATCGTTGGCACTTGTCAGCTCCTGTCAGCCCCTTTTTAACCGATTCAGCATGTTGAATCTGTGATGAGAGAGACCAGTTCGATTGGCTGTTCAGCTTAACAAATCCCTGCCTTTTACAGCTTCTCATCATATATATACTTGATTACAAGTAGTTTTAAACTGTCTGTGGTGAGCGAGTGGTGTAAATGTAATAAGCAAACGCTGCCTAGTGCTGCTTTGTTTACAGTTTCTCCTAGGTCTTCTGTTCTCCCTTTTTTAATGACACCTACAGAGTACTGCCACCTGCTGGTATAGAGAGTCATTTCCTGGTGCTCAGAGTCATTTCACCTGGCCCAGTCGAAGACCACATGAAGTGATGCAACATTCACTCTTATTTTGTCTTGAGTTCTTTGATACGCACAATCCAAATACTAGCTAACAGTTCCAAGAACTGGACAGTTTTCACTACATATTGCAGATTTCACATCTCGGTTTCTCTTTACCACATGTCAAAGTAAAAAAAAAAAACACAGACACTGAGGTTAGGGTTAGACTGCAGGTGCAGGTCTGAAGCATGGTGCAGAATCAGGGAGCATAAAAAACTGCAAAATGCATGCGCAGACCATACTCCACAGTGGTGACCTCAACTACAGGATAAGCCAAAGAAAACAAATGACTTGACTGGTACTCCAATCACACTACAATCTCGTCTTGCCTCCACTAGGTACACAGTGTGTATAGAGTAGGCAGTATGAGAGGTTGGAGCATATTGGAGTAAAGGGTCTATTTGAGCTGAAATTACAGCTGGTAAATTGCCTCTTTTTATTGTAACAGGTCTGTATGCTGCTCTGGAAGAAGAAAGCTGATTTGACCTGTGTATAATGTGTAATAGAAAATGGAATTCAGTTTTTTTATTTCCTTTGTACTAAAAATGTCTGTATATGAGACATTTTTAATTAAAGATATCATTCACGATGACTTAAATGGCCTTTTGAAAAAAAGACTGTCCAATAGATACATAGTTCAGTGAAAAGAAAGTTCGGTCAGAGTTTGCATCAATGTAACCATTAGATTATTGTTATGCTTATATCATAAGAGAAACGTTGAAATTAAATTGGTTTAAATTGTTTGCTTTATACTTGAAAATGGAAAAAGTAAAAAGAGCTGTGTTTTGGCAGAGGTGATTTTTCAAACTAACATATCTAATCACTAATAGAGGACCTTAGTTAACACAGCGACAAGCTCACCTTATTAAACAGCTGTTACATGATAATGTTTCTTAACATCACTTGTACATTGTCAATAGTAAAACACAGCACAACAATTATTGTCATTCTCATCACAGTGGATGTTAATTTGAAGACCACAGGAAAACAAAGCACTAAAGATAAGAACAGAGAGCTGAAACTAAGGAACTTAACCTAAAATCTGGTTCTGAAAATGTTTGAAGTGTCTCCTCTTTGCATGTCTCCAGAACAGCCTCAGTGCTATTTGTCATCGATTCTCCCAAGTGTGTGCAACCATACTGTAGAGATGCCACATCACATCACTCGTGTCAGATCACTGTCTCATTACAGTGTCACTAGCTTGTCTTTGTAGCAGTAGTGCAAATGTATTTAGGCCTACATCTCAACATGTCAGTCCATCAACTTTAAATGTGTTTAACCTTTAAAGCTTGTCAATTGTAACACTAACTCTACAAGACAATACAAGGCTGTGTAAAATCTAAAAACAGAATGCAATTATTTGCAAACCAGTAGAACATGGAAAGCATACCAGATGTTTAAACTGAGAAGATGTTAGTGGTACCAACAAGGAAGAGCTGGAAGAACATTGTATAACTAATTATGTTAATTGTCAACAGGTCAGTAACATGACTGGGTATAAAACGATCATCTTAGAAAGTCAGAGTCTCTCAGAGGATGGGGAGAAGTTCTCCAGTCTGCAAAACAATGCTTCTATAAATTCTCAAACAATATTAGGACAATGTTCAAAGACTCTGAATATATCATCATCTACAGTTCATAATATCATCAGAAGATTATTAGAATCTGGAGTCCTCAGATGGCACTGCTTTTAAAACGGGCATGATGCCTGGGCTTCATAGATACTTCCAATACTTCCAAAGATCACTGTCTTTGAACATAGCAAGTCCAGGTCCGTCATGCACATTGTTCATAAACGTGGATCCAGCAAAATAAAATAAACATAATCACAACATAAACATAAAAACAGTACATTTATATGCATTTAAATAACCAAGTTAAATGGGAGACCTGGTTTCTGTAATCAGGCGTAGGGGATTAGAGGTTTCATTCACAGTGACTCAATCATGTAGGAAGTCAGTGAAAAAGCTTTTTCGCAGTGATCGCAGGAGAAGAGAACGCTGCATTTCTTTTCTTTTTCTCATCGTCAGCTCCCCTGACACACACAAAAAAACAATCACACAAGCACACAAGTTGAGAAGCTGTGAACCATGCTTCCAAGGAAGGGAAGAAATCTGATTACTCCTCCACTGATTTCCAGAAACCATGTTTCTTTAGAGGACGTAAAATTGTCTCACCATTTCTTGAGAAACCTGGTTTCTCTGAGTAACCTAGTTACTTAAGTGCACGTAAATGATCCAAAATGCAGCAGCAAGTCTTATTTTTAATTATCCATAAAGCACACAGGTCACACCACTCCTCAAAACTCTGCACTGGCACTGGAGTGGTCCCATCACCACACAAAAGATCCCAAGCAAATATCTTCACTCAGTGGTCTCACGTCTTCTCATAGCACTTTGCTTTAGTCTCTTTGGATAAAAGCAGCTGCCAAATGACTAAATGTAAATGTAAATACAGCCATAGATGAGGCTGCAGGTGTGGAGATGTGTGTTCTAGCAGTGTGTGCAGCCTCATTCACAAACACCCACCTTCAGGTTGCAGCAAGAATTCAGAGGAACATTGGCTGCTGGCCAATGAAAACCTCCAGCATGTCACCTGTAATCACTCATTTGTGTCTTTGTACAAGTAATTTGCTGCAATTAGTAACATTTTGCCTGCAAAATAATTGCTGCACAAACAGCCTGTTTGTTCCTGCTTTATATTTTCTGCAGGTGCCCTGCCCTCTGTATTAAGAGCTGGAAAGAGCACATCGCAAAACACTGAGGTGATGCCAGTTAAACCATGATCTCAGTGTGTTGAGCCTGTGAGCCCCAGGAGGTCTTTATAGTAACACAGCAGCACTGTATTCCAAGGCAATACACACACATACAGTCAGCTAACAAGCTTTTTGGAGAGGTGTGAACAGCACTTAACCGCCAATACTATCATCCTCCTAAAAAGCCAAAAGAGAGAGAGGGGGGGTGAGGGGTAAGAGAGCAATTTAATCCTGGCCTTAAACCCTGGAATAAATAGTACCGGGAGTAGAACGCAGGAGATTAGGGCAAGGGATTAACTCTCCATTTGTTTTCTAAGAGCATCCACTGCTGGAAGTGCAGGGAGAAGGAAGGAGAGAGGAGAAGAGAGGAGAGGAGAGGCTAAATAATAAGAAAGAAGAAAAATAACAACTATGGAGAAGATGGAAGGGGAGAAAGAAGCCAGTTAGGACAAGACAGAAAAGTAAAGGAAATGAAAGAAAAGAGAAGAAATTAGAGGAAAATGAAACAAACAGGAAACAAATGGGAGAAGAAAAACAAGAAAATAAACAACAAGAAGATACGAAAAAGGAAACTGGAGGAAAAAAAGGTGAAATGAGAAACATGTACAGTGACTTAGTGAATGTCTAATGATATCTCGAGGATGGATGGGTGAGGTGTGTGTGTGTGTGACACACTTACTGCAAACAATATCTTTAAATCTTTTATTTGTCAATAAAACAGCAATAAAGTGCATTTGGCTTTAATTAGTTTCCTACCTTTCAGTTGTGTGAGTGTGGTGACGTATTAAGCAGTTCTTTCTGCGACCAGTGATCTACAGTAAACCAGAGGCTCTGTGTAACTCCACATTTTGTCTTCCACACTTCTAATGACCACAGTTAATCACAGGCAGCTCTACAGACGGCGCTGGGTCTCAGTCTCACTGCTGCTGAAGCCTCAGCCTTCATTAAAATCTGTGGCAGCCAGCCAGTGAAGCACAGGGTGGAAACATAATGTTTCAAAGCAGATTCAGTCTTAGAGGGAAGTTTGGTTTGGGCTGACATACCTAATATTTTATACGGATAAGACGCCTGGCTCAGAAAAACTCCATTAATCCACACTGTGTAAAGCAAGTAAGGAGGAAATGCAGGTACACTTCTTCTTCTTCTTCTTCTTCTGTATTAATGGGATGCCCAGTGACTTATAACTATTATATACCTCATACTATAAAAGCCATTAGATGCAGATATGATTTCTGTTTCAAACTTCAAACTACAGTTCTAAAGATATGAGATAGTATAGAGTGTGTATACATCATCTTATTGTGGTAGTGGTGATGGGTAGTAATCATGTCCCCTCTCATCTTTTGAAAAGTGTCCAACAGCAGATCCAAAGGTTTGTGAGCCAACAGAAGGAGCAGGAGTTGGTACGCTAACTTTAATTCCATGAATTTTCCCATTGGCTCATATATATTCATCTTTATGTTTTTATGTTATTTTATTAAACTTCTGCAGTTTTTTTATAATAATGAAAGTTTGCACAGTAATGTGTTACTAACGTGGCTAAAAAGCAACTATACATTTCGACCAGTTTGACTCAAATGATAAGAAAAACAACTTTTCATTTAGGTGGCACTGACCAATTTAACTGAATCAAAAACTAGTTTTTCCTCATTCACTTTTTTTAGGTTCTCTAAGAGGAAAACATGGAAGAGCCCTTTGCATTAAAGAGCTGAACTTTTGGCTACTTTGACTTGCCGTCCGCTAGCTCCGCCTCCCACACATAAAAGGCGGCTGCGCAGCCTCAGTAGGTCTTCTCCCACGTTCACCGGAGCAATTGCCGCCTGTCACTGGTTTACCACTGATAAGGTAAAGCAGACTTATTTTTCCTTTGTAACGTATAGGTGCAATAGAAATGTATTTTCCTTTCTAACCTTCCCAACTGGTCACACGGCTTTGTTTAACGCTTTAGTTCACAAGTGTCTTATGCTATGTGTAGAAGTATGGTGTGTTAACCAGCGACGTAAGGTGTCGGTTAGTGGAACTTAAGCTAACCTTGAGCACAGTGAACGTTAAGTTTCACGCTCTTACATTTATTCGACCGGTACGTAAATAACCTAATTATATGCAGTGATGTTTAGTGCAGTCTTGTGAGCGCAAACGCGTCTCCGCACCACTCCCTTCACACATTACAGTGGACGTGGATTTTCCGCAGCACCGCCAACAAAGAGCCATGTGGCTGTGAAGGCCCGGGCCTGTGCTCACAGCTCTAGAGAGAACTGTGTTCCACACGCTCGTTGACGTAAAGTAACTCTGTTTTGCCGTGTATGTTGCTAGACTTGTAGTGACGTTAAAGTGGTAGGGAAATGAACTTGACCGGTTACTGTGACTATGCTTAAAGCTGCTGTCAAGTGCAGACGAAACGTCACGTCAGTGAGCTGTCGGTGCTAAAGTTCGGCTAGGGGTGCGTGTTCGTTACGTCGCCCACGTGTCGTTAAACGTCTTTGAGGAAGCTGCTTTGTGTCGCCCGTTCCGCCAAACTTCATTAGGAAAATGCCAAGTTTTAACTGATCTTTAACTCGATAGTAAGAGCTACAGTAAAGTTTTTTACCGACAGGTTTTCAGTCATACGCATTTATTGTTGGTGTTGGCGATGAGTCTTTTGTTGTATTCACATTGTTAAAGAGGAAATGGAGAGGGCTGGTACTGGCCTTAGTTGGCCTTCAGGTATGAGGTTGTACTGTTAATACCTCTGTCTGCAGTAGCTGTGGATAAGTGGCAGTTAACAATGGAAAAGCAGCACCATTTGAACCTGTACAGATGAAGACCCCACTGAGGAATAATTAGTAGGTGGTTCCTTCTCCAAGAATTCTGCACACAGCCTCCTGAAGGTCTTGGCTGCTTATCCTTATGTCAGCATCACTTTATGCTTGGCCTCAGAGCAACACAGATTGGGGTTGGACTCATTGTGACTGACATTTAAACTAAATGACTAATGATTTGTCTGAGGCTCACAGTGTTGTGTGCTTAGCTGCACAGAAACATGACAGGCTCCTACTTTGTTCTGACAACAAATAGATGTCAAACTACATTTTGAATTGAATATTCTGCAGCTTTCACACAGTTGATGTTTGCACATGTTGGTTTGTCTCTTGCTGTGCACTGACAGAAGTGCAGCATGATTTTCATTAGTCTGCTTAGCTTCATAAATGGGTAGAATTGTGCAGAATGGTCAGTATGGATTCTAGTAGGTCAAAGAGGCGTCGTCGGACTAAATGGGTTGACATGATGAACAGTATCACTACACTGAAGCAGTAGTGACTTGGTTTTAGTCTGTGCAGTATTAGTAACTGGCTGCCTTGAACACTTGGTCTCTGCCCTGTGGTCAAAGAAACAGTGATAAAGCTGTGTGGGTGGGGCCAGCTCAAAGTCACAGTCAAGTTTCAGTAATCATTCAGAGCTGTACTGACCTGAACTGTGTAGTCTATGCATCTGCTGTGCTATGGGGTCGGGGCCCTCGGTGGCCAGCCCCACCGCTGGATGTGACAGATGCACCAGAGTTGTGTGAGTGATTCACTGGACTTCCTACTCCTGCGCTCTGCACTTCAATGCTCATCTTCGTTCTTTTTTCCTGCTGCTTTCAGAGTCATGGCTGATCTGAAGGAACGCACATTCATTGCCATCAAGCCTGACGGTGTGCAGAGGGGCATCATCGGAGAGGTCATCAAGAGGTTTGAGACCAAAGGCTTCAAACTGGTGGGCATAAAGATGCTCCATGTAAGTACAGTTGATTTAATGCTTCTGCTTATGTTATCCTGCATGTGTCTAGCTGTGTGTATGGCACATGAGCTGGTGAATGTCCAGTGAAGGTTAAGACAGACTAATTGGCCTACATGTCTATTCCTGACTGCAGCATTAGTCTCCCGATGCTCAAACAACTGATCTGTGACAGTATCGCAGCCTCCGTTACTGTTCATTTCTACTGCTGCATTATGCAAGGAAAGCTACCAGAATAGCCTGTCATCCGGGCCTGGTCTCGATGCAAAACGCATTTTGAGATGAAGTGGATTAACCCTGATGGCTTAGATTAATTCCTGGTGTCGGTGAGGTTGATAATGCAGCAGGAGTTAAAAGCAAAACAGGAGCTAAGTCCAGCACAGAGGAAGTGATTGAGCTGCCAGAACATTGGAGCCCAAAATATCTGTCTCTAAAGACCTGTACCTGCAGCCTGTCAGGGTGATGTGATGAATGTGTAAACTTCCTGACATGTCCACTCTGTCCCGGCGCTACAGGCCTCTCAGGACCTGCTTCAGCAGCACTACATCGACCTGAAGGACAGACCATTCTTTCCTACTCTGATCGCCTACATGAGCTCTGGTCCAGTGGTTGCCATGGTAAGAGATGCCACGTGCTGCAGACTATGCTCAGCTGGCTGCTTGTGTGGAAACTACCTGCCTCAGTTAGCCTCCTGTGGAAGTGCTAATAAAGCAGCTCACTTATTTTCCTATCATGCCTCTGTGTTTTCCAGGTGTGGGAAGGCAAAGGAGTGGTGAAGACAGGTAGAGTGATGCTGGGTGAGACCAACCCTGCTGACTCAAAGCCTGGAACCATCAGAGGAGACTTCTGCATTGATGTTAGCAAGTGAGTGCAGTTAGCATACTGGTACTGCAGCAGACAGTGGCTCTGAACACTAGGATGGTCAAATGAGTTGATGAGCTGCTTCATTTGAGTTTTCTCTCTCTTCAGGAACATCATCCACGGCAGTGACTCAGTGGAGAGTGCCAACAAGGAGATTTCTCTGTGGTTCAAAGCAGACGAGCTGGTCAGCTACACTAGCTGTGCCTTTGACTGGCTCTACTGAGCCGACTGGCTCCTGCAGCGCTGGACACCACCACAACTCTTGCCTCTGATTTCCTGCCCCTGCCTGTAGCTTAGCAGGGACCAGAACTCAACAGATGTCTTAGTCCCTACATCCCATCCAGCATCTACATCACGATACTGTACTAGGATCTGGCCTCAGTGCAGGTCCAGGTCTGGTTCTCACTCATTCCCTGTAGAAACATTCCATTCCTGAAATGTCCAGTTGATGACTTGACACTTGTCTTTGTCAGTTTTGTTAAAGGTGATCTGCTTTCCAATAAAACACACAACACCAACTGTGTCTTGGTCACATTCTACAGCACTAATGTACAGTGATCCTGTGGTAGTGTCATCTGATAGAAGCATCATTTAATGGCTCATCGGATCCAGGCAGGATTAACAGAGAGCCATTATCTGAGCTGACATTAGTAAATGGGCAGATGGCAGTTATTGCGCCAGTCATTTCCTTTTCAGTCTCAACAGTTGTTTGAAAATAGACAGGTTGTTTTTTTTTGTTTGTTTTTTTTTATATATAAATGTATAACACTTGACTAAACTTGCCAACTCGAGGCAAACTGACACATCATCTTACGGTTTATTTGGCTACAACAGTCTAATACAGCAGTTCTACAGTAAATAACAGATGATCAGCTCTTGACAGTTTAAGGTTTGGATTGAGCTTCAGCTTCATTCCTTTTACCAAAAGCTGTACCAAATAAGGTACATTTCTAGGTGTTTGAAGACACCTAGAAATGTTTATTAGGAATGAATCTCAGTCGGTATGAGTTGATGTGGAGCTGCTCAGCACCAGAACCTTCACCCACAAAACCTCAGGAGTACAATCACCAGTATCATGATACAGCAAAATGACCACTTGGTCACATTCACACTGGGTGTGTGGAAATTTTGCTACATAGAGGAAGATACTCGGTAATAGGTGGGTCACAATGGTAAAACTTCAAGGAAAAGGTGATAGTCATGAAGACACTAGGTGGCAGCATGCTCGAGTAAGCAGACTGTTGCGCGCACACACGTGTAGACCCTAAAGGGATTTCTTTACAAAGATCAGTGGTTAGTTGGAGCTTCAGCTTTATTGTAGTTGTTAGTTTAAATAGGAAATTAACTAATATTTCACATCCAGAGAGGTCAAACTACAGCGCAGTTAATTTATTTTGTCAATGCTAATATATCTTAGTTTCTTTAAATAAATGTATCCATTGGTGATCATTATCAATCTTAATTAGAATAAAACTAGGAATTGTATTGTGCAAAAACTGGAGTAAAAGATCTTTCATAGTTTCTTCTTTGAGAAACCAGAAGTCCAGCAGGAACTTGATCCAAGCTGATCCTTCCATAGTGTGAACAAGCTGGATCAGGAATAGTCTTTGTAGAAGTATATCAACCAAGAAAACACTTTTAGCCTTTCTAGTTGTTCTAATAAACATAAACATATTGCTAAATAACAAATCTAATGTGTCCTAAGCCAGGCCTCTTGAAAAATAGCTGCTGACCTCAGTTGGATGTGTCACATTTAAT
>OMLM01003280.1:4668-15658 GCA_900302695.1 Helostoma temminkii | reverse complement strand
GTAATTATTGTGGTGGCATACTCCATATATAAATGAGGATTTCTTATGAATGTTTGTCCTCCTCTAAATACAGCAGACATGGTCAAAACACGAAAATCTGTGATATGACTCCTGTGGCCTGAACCTTGACAGCAGGGCTGGAGTCACACAGACATGAAAATAAAGTGTAGGTCATTTAAATGGGGGAATAAGAAACAGCTCTACCAGGGCTCTGCCAAAATGATGATTCATAATGGAGAAAAAAAAAAGTTTTTTCTCCTATGCAAAACATAATCACCATCCAGCCAATGCGTAATGGATTACTTTGTAATATAAATGCTGTATTCCTGCCATTCAGCTGAAGATCATCATGACCAAAGATAAAACCTCTGTGCTGTTTTGCTGTCTGATTAGCTCTTAAAACATAAATTTCTTGCTGGATTTTCTGGATCACATACCATTGGTCAGTTGTGTTGTCTGCTTCATGTGACAGAGATTCCTCCCTGACAGCAGCTACATCTGAACTGTAGTTGGAAAGGTAGTTCAATGTATGTATTGTTGGGTTGGACAGTGGGAATAACATGTCAGAGTACACACTATAATACCAGTAAGGTTATACATCATACCCTGCTGCTCACTTACAGTCACACTATGTAAAGTTATTAACATTTTTCCACTAAAAGCTGGCTTTAAAAAAGCTTTTCATCTCCACAGCTTCATCACTTCTGTTTAACATTACAGAACGTTTTCTTGAAGAACGTGGAGTAAAATAGTTTCTTCAGGGATTGATGGACCCTAAATGTGTCCCTAAAACTCCACAACTGAACGCAGAGCTTCCTGACATTACTTTAAATAGACTAGAAATAGGCTACAGCAGTAGCTACTGCAGGTTTGCAGGTGTAAAGGAAAGGTCTTGGGGGCTGATACAGCTCAAACTGAACGAACCATCATATAAACCTGGTTATTCCCCACATTATGTAACTGAAGGATACTTCACCCAAGTCCTATGGAATGTCTGAAAGGATTTCTCTTTAAAGCTGCACCACTTATTTTTTTTATCCAAACAAAATGGGGCTAAAACAAACAAAACTTCAATGTGCAGCTTTAATGTGGCCATTTTTAATTGTGAAAAAAAAATATTAATTAGATAATAAATTTCTAAGAAGAAAATGTGCAGCTTCTATTGTAAGGCTTCACTGCGATCAGAACAAAAAAAACCAAAAATATTTTAGTTACAGCCTTAGCTGAAGTTTAAAATGTATCCATCATTTTGTTGAGTCTAACAAAAAATTTGCCAAAGCTGTAGCATGGCTGACAATATTAATCTGTAATATTAGAACCAGAAATGTATGCAGCTGTGGAAATCCCCAGAAGACTATTATCTGTAATTCTGAGCAGCACTTTGCTAGCATCTCTCCTCAAAACACAACCCTGGATCTATACTCTGTGATTCTGTTTGAATATGTCTCCACATACTATATGAACATATTCACTTTTATGAAACTATGCGCATTACGTTTTCCACACAGCCGGTCATAAGTGTAAATGCAACAAAAAAAGAAAAAAAAAGAAAAAGAAAAAGCACATTAAGACAACTCATTATCAATACAAAAGAAGAGAACAAAAGACTTCAAGTACTTTCAACACAGTCCACCTGGCAATATTGTTCAGAATCAAAATACACACAGTTCCCCTTTCCACCAGCCTCGTCTTTCCTCAGGCCCTTCAGTGGCTGACTATGACCTGAAAACGAACCAAAACTAAATTAAAAAAAAAAAAAAAAAAAAAAAACAACTTAAGACCTGGCTCAATAAATGGTTCTCACAGTTTCGACAGGTCTCTGTGCGTGGCCCAGATTGTGGCAGAGGCTTGATAGGCTTACGTCAAATAGCAGGACCATCCATTATCCATCATCGGGTTTTATGTTTGAAACTGTTAAGTTTAAGAACGCCAACACTGCACCACCTCAAGGTGGAGCAAAAGAGAATGCCCAAATATCCATGACCGAGGCACGACCCGGGTGCTATCCGAACCCTCAATCATACAGGTTTCACAAGTGAATATGGGCACACACAGCTTCAGAGGGACGCTCCATTGTCAGAAGTATGAAACCGCCCCCCTTCCTCTCTCAATGGCTATCTTGTGTACTGATGCAATAGGAGGCCTGTAGTATTGGTCTATGAGTGTGATTCGAGGCTAGCTTGACTCCACAATCCTGAAGCTTACTGGGGTTTTCCAGAGGTGTGTCTTGTCCCGTTTTGTCCTGCTGCGTCTTGAGCCTGTGACCTCAGGGCTCCTGCTTGATGTAATAGTTGCCCGAGCCATTACTTTCCTGGTCGGAGGTGCCCTGTGAGAATGTAAACTCGTCCACCTCTGCTGGCTCCTCCTTCATTCGCAGGAGAGACTCTACAGAGAGGGACAGAGACAAAGACAGATAAGAGAGCAGCACAGATAAGTCACTTGTGTTCATGCACTTGAAATAGAACAAGCCATTTTCTTCAGTCCAGATGTTAATGCTAATTCTACATGCATGACAAGCATAATAAATAAAACTAGGAAATAAAACAAACATGCCTTGATGTAGACAACAAAACATGAGACATGCCAAAACTCTTAACTCCTGCAGATAAAATGGAGAGTAGAGTACCACTCTAGATCTGTATTGACATGAGGAAATCACATGACAACAGCATCAACATATGGAGATATAACAGTTGGACCTGCAGCATCAGCAGCATTTGGCTCCATAGTCAGGCCCTGTGAGCAAGACTCTGAGGACTGCCCCCTGTTAAAATCACCTCTGAGCCTCAGAAGGCTCAGTGTCGTGCTGGTTTTAACTTTAGTGTGACTTTACCTGATTTATGGGTTTGGTGAAGGTGAGTTCGGGGCCAGGGCCGAGCACGCCCCTGGGCAGGGTAAGGGGGCGGACTCTGCTCTTCATCCCCCGAGAAGCTGCTCCTCCTCCTGCCTGCCTGACTGAAGGGCCGTCGACCAACAGGAATCTTCCTCTCTAAACACCAAGCCAGACTCAGGTAAGCTACCAGGGGCTTATTACACACGGGTTCATGTCAACTGGAGCGTGTTCGCAATGTTCAGATTGTATCAAGAAGGAAAGTTAAAGGTCAGAGTTAGAGGGGAACTGGTTTTCTTTAACCTCGCACTACAACATGATATGCCCAACTGAATAAGCCCCTGGTAAGCTGTACTCAAAGTGCCAGACCCACGCAAGCAGATGCAGCTACTAACTGTAGCAAAAGTATGGAAGAATATGCTTGTCAATATTTTTATTAAATAAGTTAGTAAACTTTCAACTTTCAAATACTATAAATTGAATTTTTAAATTATCTTCAGATTTAGATTTTCAGAAATAAAACATTTTTGGATTAATTAGAAATGTGCTGAAATTTGGACAGTCTGTAATATGTCTTTAAGCCAAAAAAAGTCTATTTCACATGAAATTTCATTATCATTATTTTAGTGTTTTTTTGTCAGTGGAGTTTTAACAAGCACATACGATTTGAATTAAGATTTTCTCATTAATGGTGCACACAAATGAAAAAAATAAATGTGATTAAATTATGTCATTTTAATATTGGCAGCAACAGACTTCCATATAAACTGGTTTGGAAATGTTCAGTGAAAAGTACCACTACCATCTGCTTCTGTGATCTGAAATTTTGGACCTACATAGGGGTGCAGCACCATTCCTTCTGCTCTCAAATACCTTAAGAATCTGAAACACTAAAACAAAAGCGCCATCAATACTTTCTCCAAGTGTGTTTATCCCACTCAAGAGGAAGGTACTACATTCACCTTTTGACAGCCTCCTTCAATGTGACAAAGAATGCCCAGAAAAGTATTCCAGACACACCAATCAGTTGACCAATAAGACGGCAGCATAATTACCACCACAAGCTGGTGACAATAAGAGAAACAGGGAAAGGAGAAAGTGAAAGAAGGAGCAGAGAGAAACTAAGTGACAGTGCATGAAGGATTACTCACTTTTCTTTTGGCCTTTGTACTGCTGGGCCTTTTTCTTCTGCTTGGGCACAGATTGAGGCATGTCTCTACTACCTGAAAAAACAACCATAAGAATAGTGACTATGAAATGGTTGTGGACAGAAAGTGAAATATAACATCAAGGTACACACCAACAAAATATATTATATCATAAATATAGTATATGAACAGGTTGTCTGCAATCACATAATCAACTATTATGACACGCAAAATTCAGATAGAGGGCAGGAGGTGAGAGGCAGAACTGATGAGACGAAGAACAGCCCAGACTTTGTGCTAGTTTAGACGATATTACAACAACAACTCAACTGAAAAAAACCATTATGTCCTTACTCTGTGCAGCAGGAGGTTGGAGCTGGTAGCCTGTCAGTTGACACCATCCCACAGGGTAGAGGTCAGGTGACTCACAGTCCACCCACTGATCATACTCGTCCTCCCAGCCGTCGAAGTGGATCCTCAGTAGCCGGTGCACAATCCTTGTTACCGTGGCGACACACACCAGCCGCGGCTCCATCAGGTCAACAGCCTCCAGCTTCATGCCTTGTCGGAAACCGTGATTGGGAACCTCCTAAAAGGAGAATGTGGCAACATAGACATCAAGAAAAAAAAAGAAAGAATATAGTCCAGTAAATGGACAACAGAAGCACAAAACACCTAATTAGATAATATCCAAAAAAATAATGGCTAAAGACATTAAAATTCACAGGTTCTTAAATGCAAACATAGTGAATCCTACCTTGTTAAATAGCTTGACAGGAGCAGCTACTGAATTTGTTTCTCTGAGGTAGTCAAACCATTTAAATGGCAGTTTAGTGTACCCTGGGGAACAGAATGAATGTTGGCACCAGAACATTAAGAAATCATGATGATGATGTTATAAAACTACTTTTACATAATAACTTTAACATTCAAGATCGTAAACAAGTGTAGCACCTCTAGGGGGAGTGAGTTCAATGCTGTTGATTTCACAGAAGCCAGCAGGAAAGATGGAGGGGGAGGTGCCATGGTAGCAGAACCAGTCTGATCCGTCCACTGCCTCCGAACCATCAATCCCGATCATGAGGTACCCGTCCGCCAACACCTAAACAGCAGAGAAGGGATAAAATTCGTCTGCAGCAGCTGAACGAGAGGTACCTTCAAACAAAAGTCTAAATTGAATCCTTTTCATGACTGATTTCCTGTCTCAGACACATCTGACATCTGACACAGTCTTACCTTTCTTACAGTGGCTACACATATAGCTGAGAGGTTGAGGGGATCAATGGCTTCTAACTTCATCCCATCTTTGAACCAATCCCTGCTCTGGTCCACTTCTTTAACCTGATATATAGGCAAAAAGAAACAAAGTCAAAATGAGGTAATTTTGAATAATGTGGTTCCATTAGGAATGGTTGTGTTTGTCTATATGTGGCCCTGTGATAGACTGGCGACCTGTCCAGGGTGTACCCCACCATCTCACCCATATGACAGCTGGGATAGGCTTCAGCACACCCGCGACCCCTACCGGGACTAAGCCATTCAGAAAATGGATGGATGGATGGTTCCATTAAACATTAAATCACATTCTAGTTTGTAGTAATGACAACTGGACAAATGTTTTTTAAAAACTGTGACATTGCAGAAGTTTTTCTGGTAACACTGGAGTAAAGACGCTCAGTGAAAATATTCGCACACCTTTCCTTTTGCACATTTTGTGTTGTAAATTTCATTTTAAATAAATAAAACTGCAAATTATGCCCATTAATATTCTGATGGTGTGGTCATTTTTGGTGCCTCACACTAGGTAAAGTCAAAGTGTCCTATAGAACCACACATTGCCTCCTTAAAAACCTTCAGTCAAGCTGTGACATTAAAGCTTCTGTCCAAAGGCGTTGACGTGGTCAATGCTACAATCAATTCAAAACCTTAGCTGTAGTTTCATAGTTAAACTTTATGATTTGTGTTACCTTCTGGAAGAACTGCGGAGGAGCATCAACTTGACCGTCAATTCTCTTTGTAACATCTGAGAAACATAAACATCAAAATGACTCATAAAAGTAACTTACATTTTTGGGGAAGAAAAAAAAAGTCTAGCAAAACTGTACGTTTTTTCCCATCTTGTCAACTTATTTAATGAAAAAAAGAACAAAGACTCTGTCTGGGCCTCCTGTTTGAATATTGTTTTAATAGCTATGCCTCTGTGTGTTTTTTTAAATTGATACAGAGGGGTTTGATAGTAAAGTGCTCTCCAACAGATCGGATTTGCAGATGAGAATAAAAATATAAAATATTAGCAATTGTAGCTTTTATCTCCTTTCATACATACTCATCTACAAACCTTAAAATGTCACCAGTAGCTGGAAAAACAGATTTACATACAGTATACAGGAACAGTTTAGCTTTTGTTCTCCTTATTTATTTCAAAATAAATTCTCAGGAAAATGAATACCATATATATATTTTTTCAAACCCACCAGATCGTTTGAAGCGGTGTCCGATGCTTCTCGACCAACCAATATTATGGATGAGAGGGCTGTGCATGTGGCACCAGAAGTCGTCTGATCCGTCCTGGCTCTCCTCATAGACCAGCCTGAGACGACCTCCAATCACCTGCTCCACCAGCGCCACCCGTGTCCGGCACAGGTAGTTCTTATCTACCACCTCTACCCGCATGAACTTCTTAAAGGGGAACTGCATGTTCTCGTGTACCTGCAATGAAAAATGAAACGGCTTTAGAACATCTGGAAACAACATTATGGGAGATATTTAACTAACATGACAAAAATGTCAGCTACTCAGTTTGATTTTAAGACAGAAGTGACGATCAAAAATAGTTTGGCATTTTTGCATCTCACCTTGTCATTAAAGTCAGTTGGCAGTGTTTTAGCTCCAGTGAGACGCTTCACAAGAAAGGCTTTCCAGTTAGAATATTTATGCTGTATGCCTGTGAGAAAGATTACAAAAAAATAACGGCAACAATTACCACAACCCATCCATGAATGCAGGTGTTCAAGAGAAAGTTTGCGAAATAGTTTGGCACAAGGCTCACTTTTTGGAGGTACGAGGGGTTTGCCATTAGAAGCACACCATCCAACCTGGTGCACCTCAGGGATACAAAGGTTACACCAGAAGTCCTTACTGTTGTCGCTTTCAAAGCCCTCATACCGAAGGAGAGCCTTGAACCCTGTGGATTATAGAAAGACAAACTGGAAACACAGTTGATGGAGCTGAGAAGCTCAGCAGTCTGTAGTTGCAAATGAACATCTAAAGCTCTTTAGCTAAGAATTTGGCAGCTACAGAGGCTTTTTTTCAGTGACCAGTTGCCATCTCCATTGTTTTCAATGTAAACACAAAGCAGATGTGCTGCTGAGGCCAGAGGAGCAACACAGCAGACACTGGTACTGCAGATCAGTGAAGAGAAACAGTATTGCAATAAGGTCTGAACAATAAACAGAACATACTTTGCTACATTAATCATAAGCAAAAATATCCCTGAGTTTAAGCTACCACATGTACTATTTAGCTGCATGATTAACTAATTACAGGTAAATATTGGACAGCTGCAGTCTGAGGTGCATATGCTGGAGGGAATGGAGGTAGCTGGAAGCTGTGGCTGTAATAGAAAATAGTCAAGACTAACACTGCCATAAGCCAAGAACTCACTGTTGAAAACACATTCATATTCATTCAGAACATCACAAGAATATCAGTAATCTGGAATAGCTTTCATATAATCGAGGATGTTTTACATAAGTAAACAGAAAAGTTGATAATGTGACAAGTGTCTGACTAAAATTAAATATTAACAATCATTAAGTTACATTATCAGCATTTTCTGTCAAGATGATATGAGATCATTTTTCAATAACAAAAGTCCTGCTGCAGCCTAAAACCAGCACCCAGTGTAGCTGGGTATATGTAGTATAGTGTAGAAATGTGATTACCTGCTAGCTTAATGATTTCTGCTATCCAGTACACCTTAGTGGAGAGACTGGTATCAGAGTTGAGAATTTCAATCCTAACACCTTCTTGTACATCTCCCCAGCATAACCCCATAGGGGCCTGTAGTAGAGAGGAAGCGGTGAAGTTATTCAGTCCAGAAAGAAACCAGTCAGTGGTTAGTGTTTACTCTAGTGTTTACTTACGTGTTTGAAACAGCTGACTGGAGCTCCGACTGTGTTATTGCTACAGATATACCGACCCCAGTCAAAGCTCTCTGCAGGGACCACTGGAACAAATAAACAATATAAAGTTGTTGTATATGTAAAGCCTGTTAACCATCTTGACCATTTTTGATAACATACCAGCTTTTAATTTGGCCTGGTTCTGTTGACTCGCTTGGTACTGGGCATAAGCTGCCAACTTTGCCATAAGAGGTTGTTTCTGTAAGACTTTCGCCTTTTTGGTGGGTGGTTTGCCCTTTCAAAATCAAAGCAGAAATCAATGTTTGAGTAATTATATATGAATCCTAAATGCATGTGCTGTAGAAGGGTAGCATATTTACCTGGAGCCTTGCCAAGATGCTAGCTTTTTTGGAATTTGAAGAATAACTCCTCGAACATGACACACTGCAGAAGCGTTTAGTTTTGGAGTAAAAAGCATCTCGTACTCCCACCATCCCACACATCTCACAGGTTGCTGTGAAGAAAAAGATTTAAAAAAAAAAAATAAAAAAAATCAGACTTTTATATACTAGTATACCAGAAATCTACACAAACCACAATTTTCAAGTTTCCAAGTACTAACCCATTCCAGCCTTGCCATCTGGGTAGGTGTACACTTGACCATTGTTCTTGATAATGGGCAGGGCGGCCGGAATGGAGGGTACCACTTCATCCTCACTGTCCTCTGAGCTGGAGCTGCTGGTGGACTCCTCACTGCAGCTGTCATACCCATCATACATCCCGAACGAGTCTCTCCGCTTGCGCTCTGAACGTGGGGTGCGTTCAGCCTTCAGATTTGAGAAGAAAAGGGGCATTAGTATCTGAATGAATGCTACAGCTTCAATCCTGCAAGTAACACCTGTCTTCCATAAGGAATAAATACTATAGCAATTTACCAAATTTACCAAAGCAATACATGAATGAAAATGGTTGTAATTCCTAAAATGTTAAATGCCATTTTTGTGAAACCTCTTAAAATAACGCAGACATTCTTCACTTCACTCACTCTTGATTTTACTTCAAATCCATTGTGGTGGAGAATAAAGAACTGTGTCAGCGAACAAATACTTCCAACTGTTATGCCCATGTCAGAAAACACTGAAAATGTCCATCACACTGTCACAAAATAAAAGGCGATTTTTTTTTTATGTGTTGTGAAAGCCCAATAAAACAAGCGTATATTAGAATTAAATGTGTAAATCGTCGTGTCGTAACTCCTTAATATTTTTATGTAAAAACGTATTAGCGTCACTGATTCATCTTCATAACTGCTATTAATTAATTACAATACTATCATATTGCAAGTTCAGTTCTAGCAGAACTGCACGTTTTCAACATTCCTTCGATATTTATTATTCATTCCTGGGGAAGGTGGCTGTGGACTGTAACTTAAGACGAAAAGTCAAACCTTTCTGAACTAATGTTAAGACTCAATCAAATCCGGAACAGTGTAGAACTGTTTACTGTCAGTCTGTCTACTTCCTCCTTCGCTTTCAGCATCACAGGTGACATACTATCTGACTGCGCTAACATTAGTAATTTAATCTGTAAGAATAAGTATACAACCTATAAGCCAGGAAATATATTCTGCGAAGAATTTGAAGTCTACAACATAGCTAAATCACATATAAGCAAAACTAAGCGGTGGCCTCATCAGAAATAGCTCCTAATGCTAACTAGCGTTAGCATATCTAAGCTAGCTGGCTAGCGGAAACCAGTTTTTCCAGTTTTTATTCACACGAGCACACTATGCTTTTCACTTGCGTTGCAAACTTACACCCCCCCACACGCAGCTAAAATAAACGTGAACTTATTTTATTTCTACACTTGGGTTTTTGGAGAACATTTTAATATTTGACGCTGGCTCAATAACTGCCTTCCTACGATAAAAACACAACAACAAAGGAGGAGCGCTAGCCTAAGCAAATCCTCTGCACTCGGGAGGCTCGCGGCCCTAAAATGTTTCAAATGCACTCACCAAATCCCTTGTGTCTTCCATCAGCCCTTCATATAGATACCGTTCTAGTTAACTGTGCTGCTCACTGCGAATGAAACCCATACGCTAGAAGGACATTAGGCTTTGGAATGGCAAAGTCTAAATGAATACTACCAAGCAGTGTATCAACAAATTACTGTTTTCTGCGCATGTGTGAGCGTAACCTACTTTCATGTGATTGGCCAACCCGGAATGGAGGTCATAGACTGATGCAGAAACAAAACACTGCGCTCTGCGATGGAAATGAATGAATGGCCTCTTCAATTTAGGAATAAAATAGATCAGAGCAACACAAAGCTCGTTTGTAACAGTCTGCGTCCTGATAAACCGAGGGGACAATCATTGTATAACTAACTGTTTGAGTCACTCATCTCACTTTGCTACTTCATGACTTAGTAACAGTTCAGATTTATGCTGATAAAACAGACTGGGTTAAGGATGTACCCTCCTCTACAGTCCTTGTAGGGTTGGTATTAATTAGTTCATATTTTATTTTCAATTTGAATCATAGAAAAAATAGAATTTCAAAGTAAAAGACAGACAATTCTTGTGACATAAAATAAATGCTTTATTATATATAGTACAATCTGTCACAACACTCTCTTCTGTCGTAAGCTAATGATACAGTAGATGCCACATTTTCATACTGAAAACCATCTGAGGACCAAGCTCTGTAATACTGTACAGTTTCAAATAGAATAAGTAAAGCACACTGCATAGGCCATTAAACCTTAATATACACACAAGTGGAACTAAACTAAACTGAACATTACTGGCCACAAACAGAAAACAAACAGAAATACTTTTTTCATTTCTCGAACACAAAATACAGCAACGACACATTTAAGTGAAA